>CM050209.1:24610000-24625000 GCA_027475355.1 Coilia nasus | reverse complement strand
CCACCACCACCACCACCCGCCAACTACCCCATTCTCCTTCCGTCCTTGTGAACAACAGCAAGGTTACATCTCTCCAGACGTCCCGCACCATGCCAGCCTGTCTCAGCTTAAGATATCTCCGCCTGTCTTGTCACATCATTCAACTCGCACAGAAAAAAAATAAACTGGCTGCCTGAGCAGAAAAAAAACATCCATGCACTCATCTCCATGAAGGCACTAGGGATATGAAGATGGCCTTGGTGAGAGAGTTGGTGTGTGTGTGTGTCTGTGTGTGTGTGTGTGTGTGTGTGTGTGTATGTGTTTATCAAATCACTGCCTTGAGAGCTTATGGAGAACCTTTGTGCCCTAAAAAGCCAAAAGGCAGTATCTACATATTTTGTCAAAACTGAGTTTAGACTGGAAATTGACTTTTTAACGCCTTCTTTGCCTTTTGAATACATTTCTTGCTTCTTACTATTAACTAAGTACAAAAAGCATTACCACTATTATGCCTGCAACATGTCTGACTGGACAGCATATAATTTCTATAATTTTCAGCAATAACTTTGAAGGCATTTTTCTCAGTTGTAATATCCACGTAGTTACTGTACTTTGCCTTTGCAGGGCAGCATTGTGTTGCGGCCGACCCGCAGCTACACAGAACCTGCCACGAGTGAACGCCTGCACGCTCTCCCCGTGCCCGTGCTGCCAGAAACAGCGTCGACCCCGGAGGTTTATTTTGAAGAGTCACTTTTCTTTGTTTTTCCTGGTGTTGAAGCTCTGAATAAAAAAAAAATGCTTTTTGTTCCTCCAGCTCTTAATGTACCATTTGAACTATAAAAAAAACGAATTAATTATTAAATTATGTAAGCTGTTGGAATGGTGATCAGTCGTAACATTGTGGTGCTTGTTTGATTTGGTGACTCTTCTCTGTAACCACTAGAAACTGAAGATCAGGGCCGGTGCCAACGGCAACAAAGCTGTATGAAAGCAGCAACACAAGAACAACTGGAGTGGGCTTCCAATAAGATAAGCGATTGTCAGATACAATATTTGGACAACCGACAGCTTCAGGATGGGCCTTTTACATCTTCACTAGTCATATTTTGACAAAATGATAACAAAATGTTGGGATAAAAATCATGTTGATGTTCTAGGTATTTCCCAATGTCCAGTGCACCCCCTGAACCCAAACAATAATAGTGTATTTTTTGTCTTTTGCATGGATTGAGAACAACAAAGATCCAAATCGCAATGTACTTACAACAGCCAAGGAAGTCATCTTGATTATTCTAGATACAAGATAATTCAGGCAACAAAAGAGTAGCGAGATGTATAAACACTAATACTAACAACTAAAAAATGTATACATATGCATTGGCTATGGCAAAGACATATAGCATTTCATGCATTTTTCTGACTTTTCAGACTCTTTTTTCCCTTTGCCCCTCTCAGAGGCCATGACAGTAACTAGGTTTAGCCAAAAGGGGGCACCAGAGAACACTCCTTGACAAATGACCACTGACAGAGGAGCTCATTAACAGGGCTTGCCCTCTCAGCATCTTCTCCTAAAACTGTATCTCCCCCAGGAATGTACATCTAAAAAGTTAATTATGTAGCGTGAGCAGCAACGCATCTATGTCTGGAACCTAATGAGTTTGGGGGGACAGTTGAGAAACCCAAGAAGCCATTCGTGTAATGGGGTCGTCCAGACACGAGGTGGCTGGTGGGTCCCATGCACCCGGAGAATGCATAAGGGAGTACCACGCCTTCACCCCAGCTGTGTTGGCAGGCCATCTGATAAGTGCCAGGGTGTTCTCAAGGTCAGAGGTCGGCAGAGGGTCACCATGGATTCCATGCCAAACAGAAATATGACACTGGGGAGGCGGGGCACACTAATGTGTCCCTCTCCCCGGACTCTCACTGGTGTCAATGAGCACTTAATCATGAGGAGCAAAGCCTCCCCCTTTGACACTGGCCCTGGCAGGGTCAAAGGTCAACGGACATTTCACACCTGTTGTGTGAGGACACCACAAGCAGATTGCTTGCAGATATAACGTACACGTCAAGGGGCAATCGGGAGGTCAAGACAGTAATGGAGGCATTCAGAGAGCAAAAATCTCTTTTACCACATGCTGACGAGAGACTGAATCTGAGTCCCTTGAAGTAGGATGACTAAATGAGCCAAGCCCAACAGCCCAATTGCTGCAGATCTAACAGACACTAGAAAGGCCAGTCAGGAGGGAAAAACTGTAAGCGTGAGAGAGGCATTCGGAGAGCTGTAATCACTTTTGCCAAATGTGGTTGACAGTTCTGACAAGTCTCCTGTGGTAGACACTGATCGAATGAACCAAAGGTTACCAGCAGGGGCATAGCCAGAAATCATAAAATGGGTGGGCCCAGAAAAAAAACAGGTGGGCCTAGCCCATAACACATAGGTTATTTTTATTACTAAAACAATCAATCAAACTTGTAGAGTCTTCTGATTGGGTGGGCCTGATTGACAAGTCCACCCGTGGCGATGCCTATGGCTACCAGAGGTGTCAATCCCGGTTTCAGAAGGTAAAATCCCTGCCACATAATTTGATCCAACTATTTTCCGAACCAGCTGATTCTAATGCGCACACAAATCACCAGACAGGTAGATCGGCTAATTGGTGAAATCCCCTGCGTTAACTGCACAGGCAGAAGGAATACATAGCAGGGCTTTACTCTCTAAAGCTCTCTGAATTCAGGCGTCTGATTGGTTACTTACGCTGCGAGCAGTCGCTGCCGATCCAGCCGGGGTAGCACTGGCAGGAGCCGTCGATGGGGTTGCAGGTGCCGTTGTTGGTGCAGGTGCAGGTCAGCGAGCAGCTCTTGCCATACCTGCCGCTCGGACACACTGCAGGAGAAAACAGGTACAAGATCAGCGATTGCAAACAGGGTAGATAACGCACATAGGCTGAATGATTTCAAAAACTGTATTGGATGAATAGGCCGAAAACAACAACATACAGGTTGTGCAGAAAATTCTGAAACAAATGTTCATCATTATCAGCTTTTCCAGTTTTGAGTTTACAAGATCAGCAACCAAGAAAAAAAATTGGTAACACTTTATTTTACAGTGCAGCTGTTACAGTGTATCTACCTGTGTAACAATATGTAATATCATGTACTATTGTTGTACTTACATAATGTATTTTTATTTTACAGTTCCATTTACAGTGTATATAAATGTAACAACATGTAATATTATGTAATTACACTGTACATACCAAACACTAACCCAAATCCTAACCCCTATGGTACAGTGTAAGTACATAATGTTATATTTTGTTACTGACTTTGGTACACAGTACTTCATGATTTAGATATGATTTAGATATTAGGCTATAACAGGGAAAGTATTATAAAGTGTAACCCAAAAATCTCTACAAGTCCTACTGAGTTAGGCAGCACAGGGGGATATAACTAAATGGCGTGAAAAGGGATTTGTGTGGTTGTTAATGACAGACTGTTAACGGTTAACATATGGTTGCTGGAGTGTTTGTGTGCAAACACCAGACCAGTCTGTCTCATTTCTCATAACTTCTCATAACTCATCTCAGTGACATGGGAACATGCCTGCACACCACCAGTAATGGCGCTGCTGTGGTTCGGAAACTGCTCCAGTAAATCAGTTTGCGGCTCACGCAGTCTTCCTCATGCTTAACGGGCCATGGAGAGGACAGTCGTGCCACAGACCACCACCATAGACTAACTGGGCAGTGGGCTATGACTGGCAGCTTAAAGTGGATGTGGAGAGGTAAAGGGAATGGTGTGTGTGTGTGTGTGTGTATAGGGATGAGGGGGGAGCTGTCTATCATACACACAAACACATCACATGCACACACAGTACATGCCACTAAACCTTCTCTGTGGTCCTGTATACATATTCTGGTCTTAATGTACTGTATACACACACACACACATACACACACACACACACAGACAAATACATACACACCAGTGGTGGAAGTTAACTTTACAAAATGTGAACCTTTACCAGCCAGTGACAAATAAATGGTAAAATTCAGCAGCCATTCAGTAAGCCATCATGTTTCATCATCTGTCTCCAACATCTACCATCCACTTTCATTTTTTACCAGAAATTGGCTGGTGGCTGGTGCCAATTTCCATCCCTGACACACACACAGAGGGTGGTCAGGGTCAGTCATCTCACCTTCGTTGCAGAGTGCCCCTTTGAAGCCTGGCAGACAGTCACACTGCCCCGTGACGTGGTGACATGGCCCGTTGCTGTGGACGCAGTGAGGGCAGGCCTGGCTGCAGCGGTGGCCAAAATACCCTGGCGAACAGACTGGAGGGAGAAAAAGAGAGAGAGAGGGAGAGAGAGAGAGAGGGAGAGATAGGGAGAGAGAGAGGGAGAGAGAGAGGGAGAGAGAGGGAGAGAGAGAGATAGGGAGAGAGAGAGAGTAGTGGAGAGACAAAGATATAGAGCATGGAGAAAGAGAGAGGGCAAGAAGGAAAAGGGGGAGATTGGGGTAAGAGGAGAAGGAGTGCAAAGGAGAGAGAAAGAGAAAGAGAGAGAGAGAGAGAAAGAGAGATAGAGGGAGAGAGAGAGAAACCAACAGAGCAGAGATGGAAAGAGTCACTTCATGCAGGCGAAAAGTTCTCCATGATCTCAACCAACATGGGTAATATTGCCTCATCAGACTTTTCTGACGCCCTCTCTCTTTTCTAGACCATCACCTAGTGTACTACCTTGACAGCCTAAGGCTCCTAAGCATAAAAAAAAACATTACCTTCAAAAGACATCAAAAAAATCTTCACAGGCCGTCAATTTGTTCACTTTTGTTTGAACACATTTGTCTTTCTGGCAAGGGAATTATGAAAGTAGTAAAGGGTAGTTTTTTCTGCTTCGTTATGATAAAAGGCTTCTTTGTGTTTCAGACTTACACTCAACCCTGATACACTACCTTTTGTGAAGAGCTGCAGCAAAGAAAAGTTTCTGAATGTCACAAGACAGTTTAAACAACTCTAAGTAGCTTACTTTGTACAGACTTCTTGAGACATTCTGTGCTTTGCATTCTACTTTGGTTGGCTTAAAAAAAATACAGTGCTTGCAACCATTTGATACAATAGCTGTTAGAAAATACACAAGAAAGCACTTCTTCAAAAAATGATGGGTGATGTTTTCACTGTGTTTTTGCTAGCTGGTAGCTGATGCTTGAATTTGTCATACTTTATGTCAACATAGGATTTAACTGTTCCTCCTTCATAACAACAATAAAACACTAAACATAACAAAACATGCAGGTGTGCAGACACACCTACTCCCCCCCACCCATCCACACACACACGCACGCACGCACGCACTCACGCACGCACGCACGCACGCACTTAAAACACTCACTAAACTCCAATATCACATAAAACAAGATTAAAAAAGAGAAAGAAACACACACACACACACTCATACCCCTGCAACACACACTCGAATACACCCACACACACAGACACACACGCACAGACCCAGACTGGTACTCACTGCGCTGGCAGGTGGTGCCCCTGTAGCCTGGCGCACACTCATACCTACACACACACACACACAGGCATTGCACCCACACACACACACACACACACACACAGACCCGGACTGCTACTCACTGCGCTGGCAGGTGGTGCCCCTGTAGCCTGGCGCACACTCACAGGTGCCCTCGTCAGGGGAGCAGGACGCCCCGTTCTTACAGTTACACGGCAGAGAGCAGTTGGGGCCCCAACGCCCCTGAGCACACACACTGTCACAGTGGATTCCTGACAGGGAGAGGGAGAAAGAGGGAGGGAGAGAGAGAGAGAGAGAGAGAGTGAGAGAGAGAGAGAGAGAGAGAGAGAGTAAGAGAGAGAGAGAGAGACAGAGACAGAGACACAGAGAGAGAACACATGTTACTTAGTGCCACCTTCACAACTCCTCTGATCATAGATTACACAAACATATCTTCTATTATTCTATTACACACACACACACACACACACATACAGAAAAAAAGAAACAGAAGGAGGGAGAGACAGACAGACAGACAGACAGACAGACAGACAGACAGACAGACAGACAGACAGACAGACAGACGGACAGACGGACAGACAGACAGACAGACAAAGAGACAGAGATAGAGACAGAGACAGAGACAGAGACAAAGAGAGAGCAGGCACACCCAGTGCGTTATCATAACCATTTTCATGAAGCAGCTTTTTCGTACTTGTATCTATGCCCAGAGATCCACTCACAACAACCAGTTGTGTTTATTCTACATCAGCCATAAATAAAACCGCAGAGCTGTGCTGCGACTCCCAGCTCAGAGGTAGGCCTCCCTCCCCATGCCACCCGTCGGCCGTGCAAGCCTCCCCGATCACCCGCCTGTCCAATAAATCCACTGATGAGCCTCATTCATTTCCTGATTAGGGCCTGGCTCTAGGAGCTTGCGCTTGCCCACGGGCCGTAAATCTCTCGCCAGCTCTCTCCCTCCCTCTCTCTCTCAGTCTCTCTCTCTATGTCTCCCTCTCTCGCTCTTTCTCTCTCTCTCTCTGTCTCTTTCCCTCTCTCTCTGTCTCCCTCCCTCGCTCTTTCTCTCTCTCTGTATCTCCCTCTCTCTCTCTGTCTCCCTCTTTCTTTCTCTCTCTCTGAGTCTCTCTCTCTTTCTCTCTCTCCCTCTCTTCCTCTCTCAGTCTCTCTCTCTCTTTCTCCATCTCTCTCTCTGTCCCTCTCTCTCTCTCTCTCTCTATCTCTCGCTGTCTCCCCTCTCTCTCTTTCTCTCTGTCTTTCTCTCTCTGTCTCCCTCTCTCTCTGGCTCTCTCTCTCCTTCTCCACCACCATCGCTGGCCTCTGGCCAGGACCGCACGCCGGGGGATCCTAAAGTGGCTAACATAACAGTAAGGTGAAAGTTTTTACACTGTTTAGGTTGCCTGGTTATAAAGTGTAGTTTATTTTATGGCCGGTCGACTGCGCCATAAAGCAGTGTGCAGTGCCAGCTCGTGTGTAGCCTACTGCACACTATCCATAGAAGGGCACAGAATTTGTTAATGCTAATCGGGCTGATTCTTTCCATGGCCATAAATGCGGTGGAGCATTCTGCGATGGGAATTTGAGGTCGGACTTAATCAGTGAATCGTGAATCAGTTGAGTGAAATCAATATTTGCAGAGAAGAGGCTGGAGTGAGCTTCACAGCGGGAGCCCTTGGCCATATTGCCAGCACTTGTTTTCATTTGGGAGGGAGAAATACAATATGGCAGTTGGAAGTGCAGTGATGTGATTGCATTGGCAATAACAACTTGGCAGTGACGGTAAAAATCCCTAGTGACACAGTTATTGCCATTCTCTAACATCTATCTGATATGGTCAATTAAAAATATAAATAAATAAAACAAAAGAGAAAACACATCCCCTAGCGGGACACAGCAGGGTTTCAAAACAAATGACAAATCATAAAACCTCAAGTGTGAAAGAGTGACAGAGAGAGGGCAAAATAACAAGAAAGAGGGCCAGAAGAGAGATACAGCAAGAAAGAGAGAGACAGGGAGAGAGAGAGAGAGAAAAGAGAGAGAGAGAGAGAGAGAGAGAGAGAGAGAGAAAAGAGAGAGAAGAGGGAGGGAGAGAGAGAGCGATAGAGAGAGAGAGCAGAGAGATTTTTTTTTAATCACAATCAACTGAAGCCAACCAAATGTTAAAAAGCTATCCTGGCTGCCACAACAAAGATGGCCTCTATTGATGGCAGGAAGGAAACAGAGACAATGTCCATATGGAGATTAGCCCCGACTGAGCCTCAGTGTGAGGACTTCTAGGGTACCCCCCCTCGCCCCACTGCACCCCACCCAACCCCACCAACCTCTCTCACTGCCAGGGTTTAAAAGGCAAGACATGAGGCCAGGGGGGCGATTTAATCTATGATTTTAGCATGTCTCATACTGAAATAAATGACCAAATCAACAAATGACTATTTCTTTTCTCTCTTTTCTCTTCTCTCGTCCTCTCACTTTCTCCATCTCACACACACACACAATCTCCCTCTACCCCACTCTATGCCTTTATCTATCTCTCCCTCTCCATCTCTCTCTCCCTCTTTCTCTCCCTCTCGTACACACACTCTTCCTTTACCCCACTCTATGCCTTTATCTATCTCTCCCTCTTTCTTTCTCTGTCTTTCACTCTCTCTTTCTTTCCCTCTCATGCACACACTCTCCCTCTCTCTCTACCCCACTCTATACCTTTGTCTATCTCTCTCTCTCTCTCTCTCTCTCTCTCTCTCTCTCATGCACACACTACCTCTACCCCACTCTATGCCTTTATCCATCTCTCCCTCTTTCTTTCTCTCTCTCTTTCACTCTCTCTCTCTCTCCCCCCGTGGGCGATAAGCAACATTGTGATGGAGTGCCGTGCCAAGAGCGCGGGACAAAGAGCCCTTTGAGGTGCCAGAGCGCGTTGCTAGGCGATGGCAGAATGCGGCCGATAAACTCCGGTTAAGTAGCCCCCAAGAAATGCCTGCACATTTAAAGGCCCTCGCCACGCACAGCGCCGTCATCTGTATGCTGACGGCATCGGAGGAGCTCAGATTCAGAGATTCACAGACAGACTAGGAGACAGGGTGGAGGGAGAAAAAAAAGAGAGAGAAAGAGAGAGAAAGAGAGGGATAGGGAGAAAGTGAGTGAAGAAACAGAGAGGAGAAGAGAAAAGAAAAGAAGAAAGAGGAGGAGGAGGAGGAGGAAGAGAGAATATTCTTAGCATCTGAACCACATGCCCCTCTCAGAGATGATTTGGATTTTATTTAGGTTTATGACAGAGCTTTGTAGTTTGGGTTTGTGTTTTTGTTTACCGCATTGCAGCTACTGGTTTATGTAAACATGGTTGAGAGTCGTGGGCTATTTTGAACAACACACACACACACACATACGCGCACACACACACACACACACACACACACACACACACACACACACACACACACACACACACACACACACACACACACACACACACACATATACCCATACACACACACACATGCACACACACAGACACACACACACACCTCATACACACACTACAATTGAGGGAAGCAGCCCAAAACGCAGAATATTTTTACAGCACATATTGCCAGATTGTAAACAGCAGCAGCAGCAGTGTGGACTCCAGGGCTTCGGGAAGCCACACAAAACTATTCCTACTCTTCCCCAAGTTTAAAGCTACACCCCTCAGCCCTCACAAAAAAATGTCACAAAATGCCTGAAAAAAAAACAAACACTTTCTAACACCAGTCAAGACTGTGCTCTCTCTTACACTGGTCCCTTCATGCATTAATTACATTTGCATGCAGTTAAATTTACATCTCTGCATGCCTAGCAGCCAATGGGAACAGCATTACACTGTGTTGAATTTTTTCCACTGGAGCAGAGTGCTGGTGGCAAAGCCCCCGGAACTGTCTCATATTCTATAAACACCTCACTCTCCCACAGTTCACTTTCCACTTCTAGGCTGGGAGCAAGTCTCCCAGAGGTGAGATGTTTTGGATTGATTTTTTTTTCATTCTTTACCTTCACACGTTAAATGTCAGGGCCCTGTTTTAAGTACAGTACTTACCGTAGTTTGGCGACAAAGTGAAGGGGTAATTCTCTTAATGGAAGAGCCCCAGTTTTGTTTTTACTAGGAAAATGAAGCCATAGGGATCTTCCTTAAGGAGGTTTAACTCATATTATGAGTCAACTTACCCACGTTTGTCACTTAATGTACTTGAAATAGAATCTAACACTTCAGGCTTGACGAGTCACCTCTATGTATGTTTCTTGACAAGACATGCTTGTGAACTCCAGGAGGAGTGGTGCTAAAGTAAGTCCAGTCAAACAGTTTTCTTCTCAGGGTGTTAAGTGAAAAGCCATCTGATTTCTCGGCATGGCGCCTCCTCTGGCACGGAGGGGGATTAGCAGCCAATTAGTGTGCGTGTGTCTGAGGCTGAAGTGGAGGCTGAGGCAAAGAGTGAAATGCCCTGACTGTGCCCCACCCATGGCTCTGAATGCTAATCAGAGCATCAGACCAGGCTGCAGTAAGTCACACACACACACATACACATGCAAACACATGCACACACACACAAACAGGCACACACAGATGCACACACACAAACACAGACACAGACACAAACACACACGCAAACACACACTCACGCACATACACACACAGCCACACACACACACACACACAAACATAGACACAGATACAAACACACACACACGCACATACACACACAGCCACACACACACACACACACACACACACACACAAACAGGCACACACAGATGCACACAGACACACACACACACACAGACGACTCTCACGCACCACCCATCCACCCACACACAAACACACACACGCGCACACACAGGCAGGCACACACAGATGCACACAGATACACACACCCCACAGACACACATACACACACACACACACACACACACACACAAACAGGCACACACATACACACAGACACAGACACACACATACACACAAACAGGCACACAGATGCACACAGACACACACACAAACAGACTCACACACACCACCCATCCACCCACACACACACACACACACACACACACCACCCATCCACCCACACACACAGACACATGCAAACACACCCCTTCCTGACCTGAGGAACAGTTGACGCTGGAGTAGGCCCAGCCTGCTTGTGGCCTGGACCCAGCTCACATGCAGAAGTTTCCAGAGGTCCGTTCCAGATTCGCTTCTGCTGCTATGTACAGCAACAGCCAGTGTAATATAATGGCTTGTTGTGTTTGAGAGCCCTGCTTGCACTAGTAACACTAGATCAGTTCCTGTTGTTATGTTAGGCATAACAGACCTGAGATCTACAGTACATGCAGGGCAGGTCGCAGAAGAGCTGATAGCTTATGATCCACAAGTTCTAATAAACATGCTATCAAGTTCAGCAAAGCACTGCTGTATTCATTTCACAACCATGGTGGTCAAATCCCACGATAGACACAATTGTGGAAAGGAAATTGTGAATAACACTGCATGGTCATTAAAGACAAGGCTCTTTATAATAAAGAATGACACTATTTGTTAAAATTTAGTAAAACTCTCCACACATTCCACCATGGGTGGAAATATCCACCTTTAGAAAGTGCGAAGCCCTGCCATGCCTTTGTTCCATCTATTCACTACACCAGTTGATTCTACTTAGCAACTCTGCAGCTAAGCAGATGAGGTAATAAGTAAAATCATCTGTTTGAAGTGCACAGGTAGAAGCAATTCACTGCAAAATGTTTACTTTCTGAAGCTGAAGTTCATAACCTCTGCTTATTCCAAGCTTTCAATCTTTTTCAGTCTGTACGTCTTTAGTCGCTAGTGTCTCTAGAGATGTTTGTGCTTAGTTATTATATGTAAAGAAAACTAAAAGGTTGTGGCAGAACAATACACTACTTCTGCCAAACAAGGATGGGTACAAGGTTGGCTGTTCAAACAAATTCAAGCAACAACAATCTTTTACCATGGTTGAGCATCTCAATTTCAACTACATGCATATAAGAAACATCATTGTTACAGTTTTTGCCCATTGCTTAAACACATTTTGCAAAATTTGGCTCACTGTGCCAAAACTCTACACCCAAGCACATAGGACACAACACTTGGAAATAAACCATTCACATCTATGTCAAATTGAAACTCTGCAATCAAAACCTATAAATCCTTCGCCAAAATGTTACTCTCATGACAAAATTACACACACTTGTATCTTATGAAAACACTGTCACATCAGCACCAATACACTAGTCTACTTTATATAACACACTGTTTTTTGTATTTTGAGTAGATGTGTTTTGCCAATGATACATCGGTATTTCATTTTTGAACGAAGTGTCTTATGTATGAAATAGTGTGTAGTGTGCAGGAGCAAGTGTTTTGCAAAAAGGAGCAAGTGTGTTGCAGAATTGCAACTGAAGTGTAAAGCAGCGCTTTTGTTTAAGGTATGGTTACACTGTGTTTAAGGCATGGTAACACAACTTCAAGTTATGTTACTTTGGTTTAAGCATATGTCTATTGCGTTCAAGCAGTGGGCAAAAACTGTAATGTTGACATCCACCTAGAGGAAAATATTGCTTTTTAGAATTTTCTTAAGATGATTTGTGTCTTTTTCTCCTAATATAAGGGTGGTTTTAGGAAAACCAATTTACAGTTTTTGCCCATTGCTTAAACACATTTTGCAAAACTTGGCTCGCTGTGTCAAAACTCTACACACAAGCAAATAAGACACAACACTTGGAAATAAACCATTTACATCTATGTCAAATTGAAACTCTGCTATCAAAACCTAACAATCCTTTGTCAAAATGTCACTATGATGACAAAACTGCACACACTTGCATCTTATGAAAACACTGTCACATCAGCAGCAACACACTAGGCTTCTTTATATAAAACACTGTTTTTTGTATTTTGAATAGATGTGTTTTGCCAATGATACATCTGTATTTCATTTTTGAACGAAGTGTCTTATGTATGAAATAGTGTGTAGTGTGCAGGAGCAAGTGTGTTGCAAAAAGGAGCAAGTGTGTTGCAGAATTGCAACTAAAGTGTAAAGCAGCGCTTTTGTTTAAGGTATGGTTACACTGTGTTTAAGGCATGGTAACACAACTTCATGTTATGTTACTTCGGTTTAAGCATATGTTTATTGCGTTCAAGCAATGGGCAAAAACTGTAAAATTAGGTAAGATCTGGCCTTTGTCTCATATTTCTTAAATTAAACTCCTAAGAATAAGTGTCTAGTGAAGCCTGCAGTTCAATCTAAGTTCAAGCTAAGATCTTAAAATGGTCTTATACCGTTTCTTTTTCTCTTGGGGTCAGATGAGAATAGGAACAGATTTATTTCCCAGATACAGATAAGGCTATATAAAGGGACAAAGGATTAGCACAGACTACTTGACTTTTAGGTTTATTCAGAGCAAACAATGCATTTCGCCTTCATTACATTACGCTTAGCTGACGCTCTTATCCAGAGTGACTTACAGTTATTTCAGGTAAAGGGTTTCAGTTACAGTCCCTGGAGCAATATGGGGTTTAATGCTTTGCTCAAGGACACTTTAGCCAGGATTTGAAACTGCGACCCGCTCATCACTTTCTCGACCCTCTCTAAGTCTTTAACCACTATGCCTCAGCGTCATCAGGTTCAGCCATGTATGACCTGTGCAGGCTGTGCATGGAAACTTGAAACCTTTTGAGACAGAGACAAGGCTGGTTGTAAGAAGTGATTGTTTTTATCGAGACTTGCGTCCGTCTCACCTGTCCATCCTGCCAGGCAGCGGCAGTACCCCGTGGCTGGGTGGCACCCATCCGCGTGGCTGCAGTCGCATCGCTCCCCACAGTCCATGCCATAGGTACCGTCCTACAGGGGTCAGAAGAAACAAAATGGAGGCCACACTTGTGTTAGGAAATGAAATATCATCAGAGACATTTTTGGCTGAGGGAGACCCAGTAGGGTCGAAATGTTGTACATTAAATCTATGGGAGATCAGTGTGTGGGCACTTTGTTCCTTTAGTTGTGGCAAACATCAGAGTCTGCCTTGTTTGTCTTGCCTGGTGTGTTATAGTATGGTAAAACATGGATTAATGTTCCATCTACTCCCTTTTTCACTCAATGAAATAAGTCTATTAGTGAGATGTACTGGATTTGTTATGTTCATGGTCAGCACATACACATACAGCCAGGCTTACAGAATGGGATGTCATTTTACATCTCACAGTAATTCTGTCATCTGGTTTCATATCTATCTCTAAACAAAGGTTTGTTAGGCATACTTCAAGAATTGTAACCCTCCACTGGAAAAAAAACTGTACTCAAAAATCACGAGAACAACTGTAGGCAATAGAATTGTATTTCCAAGGATTATTTAATAAGAATAGTTTGTGTGTTATAGTAGTAAACCAGCTGTCTCTACTTGTGTTACAGGCTGGAGCGCCGGAATGATTTATGTCAAATTTCACACTGGATGTTTGCACTATATGTAATACAATTTTATGAGGTCAATTGCTAAACATGGAAAAGGGCTGCTTGATATCTTATCTAGTGGAGGGGATCATGAAATTCTTGGGCCATGATTTTTTCTTGAGGTAATCACTGACATATTCCAGAGGGCTTGGTGGCTGTGTTTGGATAAGTTTGAGGCAGAAGTAAAAAGCTGTGGCCTCTAAAACTTAAACAGACTACACAGACTACTTCTGCAGACTAAAAAAAGGAAAGGAGGAGGAGGAGGTTTAATCCAACAAGTTCCTGACTTTGTGATCACAGTAGTCATTAGCACTCCCAAAGTGGATTTGCAGAGTCACTCTGGCAAAGCTGTGCATCAAAGGAGCACGAAGCCTTTGGAGCCATGTGATTTCTCCTGACATACTGAGCACAGTTTTACTTCACTAGAAAACAAAATTTTATAGAAGTGCTGACATTAATTGGTGAGGAAACCTAAGAGGTGATATTTTTTTTATGATCATTTCGAAAACTGTGATAACCTCAAAATGTATTTCACAAAAAAAACTTCAACCTTATTTCAAGTAGAGTTGATGAAGGCTGATATATCTGTCAGCAAAGTAGGACTCACGTTTTTCACAAATTTGCAAGAATAATTACCAGTCAGAAGTCAGCCACCTATTACTGTATGAATCACGTCCCTGCTGTTAGTAAGAAAAACAAATGAACACCTGAAAACTGATCTTTCGGGCAGTAGGACAGCCAGCTATTTACATCTAGTCAAATGAGTTAAACGTTTATCATGGTATGATGTAAACAGGTGTTGTTTGTGTGTGAATGTGAGTGTGAGCTATGCATCTGTGTGTCCATGTCTATGTGTTCACTGTATATGTGTGTGTGTGTGTGTGTGTTTGTTCTTGCGTGTGTATTTGGTTTGTGAGCATACTATGTGTGCATGCTTATGCATGTTTTATACGTATATGTGCACAAAATGTGTATGTGCAAAAAGGGGAA
>CM050209.1:24590000-24605000 GCA_027475355.1 Coilia nasus | reverse complement strand
CCAATTCTCCCGATGGGAGCCACTGACGTTTTGTAGAGCAGGCCAGCGGTATCCCGTTGCACATGGTAATAAATACGCCCCAACCGTTCCCGAGCAGACGGGCGGTCCTAAAAGACTTAATGGGTCAGACGTTTGAAGATAAGTGTCTCTCTCTTTCTCCCTGTCTCTTTCTCTCTCCAGCTCTCTCTGTCTCTTTCTCTCTGTATCTCTCTCTATCTCTTTCTCTGTCTTCATCTCCTTCTCTCCATCTCTTTCTCTCTGTCTCTCTACCTTTCTCTCTCTCTCTCTTTCTGTCTTTCTCTTTCTCTCTCTCTCCTTAATTTATATGGCTTAAAAAACCATCCCTCAAGGTCTTCTTTTTCGTCTGCACAATGTCCGGAGAGGAAGCCGAGGAAGGTCACGTCTGCACGGGGTCGTGTCATGAAGATGATGGAGAGCAGTGCCCATTAACGACGTTACATCCTCTAATATCAAAACATTAAGCTCTGCGGCTCCCTGCGGACCCTGTGGTCAACCTGAGGAGGCGAAGCCGGGCCTCTGATAAAGGACCCATCAATCACATCTGCTGTGGGCAATGACTGGGGCTTTTTCCCTCAGAGGTGGAGAAGACTTATGACAGGACAAAAACAACCGCATCCAGTCATGTTCATCTTAGACCTCTTTATAGATCTGTTTTGCAATAGACATTGAAAGCTGGCCTCAGGGTCAATGACGAATGTTTTTTTTATATTACGTACTAAGTTTAGATATACAAATCTCGATAGCAAAAAAAAAGTAATGTCCCTGATGTCTCAGATTTATAAATCCTATTCCAATCTCTTCCTTTAACTAGGTCTAAATAAGACACACAGTAACGTCCGGACAGGTTAAAATATGTTACCACATGTGTCTCTTCCATTGGCTTCTCCCTTCCAAGCATTTGAAAATAAACATGTCTTGCTGAGAGTCATAAAAAAGAACCGCTTGTCACAACAGAAAGCACAGTTGGTCTGGATTTGTGTGTGTGTGTTTGTGTGTGTGTGTGTGTGTGTGTGTGTTTGTGCATGTGTGTGTGTGTAGCCACAATTTACACTGGCCTGCTGCCCTCTTAATGAGGTTGTGGGGGGATGTGCGGTGTGTGTGTGTGTGTGTGTGTGTGTGTGTGTGTGTGTGTGTGTGTGTGTGTGTGTGTGTGTGTGTGTGTGTGTGTGTGTGTGTGTTGTTGCTGGCTGGTACCTGTTGCGTGTGTGCTGGCCTGGGGGGGCAGCTGTCCCCACCTGAAACAGCGCCGCCATTGAGCCCTGGGCCAGGCAGCTGCTCCAGCATGCAACACATGCGGCCGTCAGCTGTGACAGGCCGTCTAACTGACCCCTACACACACCCCCACCCCACCACCTCCACAGCTCAACACAATAGGGAACTTTGTGCTGAGTCAGCTAGTGCACACAGCCATGCACACATGCGCACACACATGCACACACACACACACACACACACACACACACACACACACACACACTAACATAGAGATTAAGAGGCTGACAGAAAGAAAGAGAGAGAGAGAGAGAGAGAGAGAGAGACAGAGAGAGAGAGAGAGAGAGAGAGAGAGAGAGAGAGAGAGAGAGAGAGAGACAGAGAGAGAGAGAGAGAGAGAGAAAGAGAGACCCAAGAGCACACACATACACAACATAAACACACACACACACACACACACTACCATAGAGATTAAGAGGCTGACAGAAAGAAAGAGAGACAGAGAGAGAGACAGAGAGAGACAGAGAGAGAGAGAGAGACAGAGAGAGAGAGAGAGAGAGAGAGAAAGAGAGACCCAAGAGCACACACATACACAACATAAACACACACACACACACACACACTACCATAGAGATTAAGAGGCTGACAGAAAGAAAGAGAGACAGAGAGAGAGAGAGAGAGAGAGAGAGAGAGAGAGAGAGAGAGAGAGAGAGACAGAGAGAGAGAGAAAGAGAGACCCAAGAGCACACACATACACAACATAAACACAGGCATATGCATTATCATGGCCACAAACACACATACACACTTCCATATGTGGAGGCAAAGTCTTGCTTACAGTAAGTACAACCTGTAGATATGGACATATGTGCCCCCCCCCCCCACTCCCCCACCACACATACACTCCACAGCACATGCAGAGTCACTACAGTTGTGTTTATGGAAAGCCAGTCGTAATCTGTTCTCTAAATCACTGTTTTGTCTCTCTCTCTCGCCCTCACTCCCTCCCTCTCTCTTTCTTGCTGTCTCTCTCTGTCAACCCCCCCTTTCTGTCTCTCTCACACAGGCAGACAAACCCAGTCAAAATGAAATACTAAACCTGAAACGGAGAAATTTGCCTTGTCTGAAGTAATAACCACAACAATCAAAAATATTAAAGGAAACAGTGCTTCAGTGGCCAATTGGGCAAGCCTACAATTGAAAACAAAACACTGGCCATAAAAGTAAAATAAAAAAGTCTATTCATCAGACTGCAATCTATCCTATTTCTTATAACTGCCGTAGTAGAGGGTAAACAAACACAAATGCCATGCACATACCTTCTACAGTTGTGCTCTTAAGTTTACATACCCTGGCAGAATTGATGATTTCTTAACCATTTTATGAATATGGATATGAATGATAACACAAAAACTTTCTTTTTTCACTCATGGTTAGTGGTTTGCTGAAGTCATTTATTGTCAAAACCTGTGTTGACTTTATTTAAATCATAATGACAACAGAAACTACCCAAATGATTCTCTGAAAAATGGTTAAGAAATCATCATTTCTGCCAGGGTATGTAAACTTATGAACACAACTGTAAACTGTAAACACAAACAATGTTTATTTGCTTTTTTATGACCACTACTAATGTTGAAACTAAAGTTTAGCAACCTTCATTACCCCTGTACATAAGTACATTGTACCCACCTCTTCTTTTTTTTCTTTTTACCACTGCTCCTCTGCACAAGATGACTCCCTCCCTTCGCCGACACTCTTTCATACCCTGTCTGTGAGTCAGCAGACTACTGTCTCTGCTGCTGCTACTGCTGATCATTTCCTGGGGTCTGATCTACTGTTCCTGTTCCTGTAACAATGCTCTTTATTGTGCCCAGTCTGACAGTCAAGTTGAGGAACTTGGAGACAGATTGTCAGAGAAGACTTTTTCTGTTCAGAATTTGAGACTGGTGATTCATCTACATTTTCAGATTTCAGGTATACTACTAACTCTCAAACAGCCCACATATGTTATAGACATAATAAGATTTGTACAGAGATATGATAATGTATTACCAGTAAAGACTAGGGATATAAATCCTAAGGTGGGTAAAGACATGTACATAAGGCTCTGGTACAGCAGTGACTGATTCATAGGAAGAACACATGGGGCCAGACGCTCCCACTGACATTAAAGGTGTACTTCCATCGTGTTTTCATTAATTTTGCGGTGGTCTCTAGTATTAATGAATGCCCTGTGAGCCGGTTTTGGTGAAAACAATGCTTTAGTGCTTCTGTTTCAGGCTGTTCTAGTTTGGTTAGGGAGATGGAGCAGGGAGAATGACAGGTTCTTGGCTATGCTAGTCACAGGCTACAATCATTCGAAGCCCATTCGTTCATAGTGAACCAAATAGAAAATCTAAACTTTCTACACAAACACACATATTTACCTATACTTCGCTAAGTGAATGTGTGCTGCAACAAAACTTCTCCAGTAATCACAACTGTGGCATAGCTTTTTCTAATTTACAAACCTACGTCACTTTGTTGGCCTTTTTCTTATTCACTCGTTTTTCCGCCTACTTAATTTCACTGACTAAGGGAGGCAATCGGGTTAGAAGAACATTTTCACGTGCAGCATGCATATGCAACTCGGGGTGACCTGTCGTATTTCAAAAGAGCAAGAACTAAACGGTTTATCGTGGAAGTACTCCTTTAAAGGTGATATACATTATTTTTCCCGTTACCAGCCCCGGCAGATGGACTTCCCTAGGAGACGTGGTTCTGCCTGAGGTTTCTTCCTAGAAAAACAGGGAGTTTTACTCACTGATTCCTGAGCTTTCTTCCTGAATTCACGCAAATCAAACAAACAGGGAGTTTTTCCTCACCCCTGTTGCTCCCTGGGGACACTAACAACCGACTGCGCCTAAATGAACTTTCCTCGTCTAGTGCCTCTGGTCTGCAAAGACTGCCGACCCATGTTCACATAAGAGCCCACATTAACAGGGCATTGCATAGTTCTAGCACCACTGGACTACAAAGATTGCTGACTAGGGCCTACAAGGACTGCCTACCTGTGTTCATGCAAGAGTCAGTTTGCTACCGTATTTATCTGCTCCGGCACCACTGAACCGCAAGAAATGTTGTCCTGTAACAACCCTGCTAAACTGTAAAGCACTTTGAGCTGCATCTTGCATGTATAAACTGTGCTATACAAGTAAAGTTTATTATTATTATTATTATTATGTAGGATGGTGGCCGAAACTGGTACTGCAGTCAAATTCGAAATACCACCCATACACAGGGAAAAGGAATAACACAAAATCAGAACATAAACAGAATTTTCATACTGTAAATTACATTTTAAAATGAAAATACTCAAGCTGTACTATTGTTGTCACTGAAATCAGTATATATTTAATTTCACATGTTTACTTAATCTGCGATAACATGTACCAAGACCAATTTAAGACTACTGGTCCTAAAATCCTTACAAATAGCACCTTTAATCTTCTCTTAATCTTCATTACTGCGAAATGCACCACAGGTACACTATCTAGATAGACTGACGCATCACAAGTCTTTTGCAGGGTTGAAAATAGCAGCGTCACACTGAGACTGTGCTTTGCCCAAGGACATGTGCCAAGGCGAGGCCAGGTGGAACAGCACTTCCACCTGGAGCCCTTCCAGCAGTCTACCTCAGCTACCCCCCCCCCCACCTGCACATCCCCATAGCCCCTAACCCACAACCCCCTCCCTCCCACGTCCCAAATTCCCTGCCACTCTTCATCACCTCCACCTGGAGCCCTTCCAGCAGTCTGCCTCAGCAACCCCCCCACCTCCCACAACCCCCAACCCCCTCCCTCCCCACACCCCCACATCCCAAACACCCCCCCCCCCCCCCCCCCGCGCATCACCTCCACCTGGAGCTCTTCCAACAGTCTGCCTCAAGGCCCCCCAACCCCCCCCCAACACATCCCGACATCCCCTAAACCTTAACCCCCCTGAGTCCCCACATCCAAAAACTTACCCCCTCCCTCCCTGCATAAGCTCCATCTGGAGCCCTTCCGGCAAACCCCCACCGACCCCCACCCCCAATCCCCGCATCCCCCAAGAAGTTACCAACTCCCGGCATAACCTCCATCTGGTCCAGGACTCTGGAACCTGAGGGGATATGATATGACTAACTGTGACAGGACATGGCATGATAAAACATGACTTGACACGTGTTGAAGATGAGACCTGGCATTCTGAGTGAGGTGTTCATGTAACACCACCATCGTTTATGTTGTCACAGAGTTTATTTATAGCACAAGGGAATTTCAATACATTTTGGGTCACACTTGGATCCCTGGATTGTAACCCCCTCTAGTCTATTCATAGTCTTTCTACAGATGTTCAGATTATAAATAGATTATCTGTTGATAACAGATAGAGAGGTGGAGTGAACAATAGACAGAATTAAGCTGAATTTCAATATGTGGTCTGTAGAGGTCTTACAAACCCAGTAAAATTATCAGTGTATGTACTGGTAATGATGACTTGATAATAGCTTTTAGTAGTAGCTGAGATTTTAGTAATATTGACCGTATATTTACATTTAGATTTAGATATATATTTATATTTAGAAGGTACAAAGGCGATGTGGGGAGACACCCTAGCTCAACTAAATGCTACAATGCAGCCAGTCTAACCAGAAGCACTTTCCTTGAATAAAAACTTGTACTTACCTGTATGATTCAAATACCAGGAATGTAAACTGCTCAGTCAGAATGGAAACTGCTCAGTGATTTCCAGGACCCTCTCTTCCCCTGGCTTCCACCATAAATCCTAAATCCACTAGGCCACTCCATCTCGCACTAACACGAGGCAGAGCGACAACGGGTGGCTTACCTGCGTGTGTTGTCCTGGTGGCAAGGGCACCTCTTGTCGCACTTGAGGCCGTAGATGCCCTCAGCGCAGAGCCGCACCTCACAGCGGTCGCCTGTGTAGCCCGGCTCGCACAGGCACTCGCCGCTGATGTGGTAGCACTTGGCGCCGTTCACGCAGCGGCACGTCTGGCGGCAGTCCATGCCGTACGTGCCAACTGGGCACTGCTCCTGGCACCTACGGGGTAAGAGGGGGTACAGGCGTAGGGTTGGAGGGTTGGGGTTGAGGAGAAAGAGAGAGATGGGAAGGGAAGAAGATCAGTGGAGTGTAACTCAAAGAGAAAGCCCGCTGGGTCAGTGCCAAAATCAAACACCAGCACCCAACTGAGATAGTGTCAGTCTAAGCTGCTGGAAGCGACGGTTAAACGTCGATTATCTGGGCCACCCACAACTACATTTAAGGAAGAGAGGAACTCTAATTACAAATATTAGGCCGAGCTAAATACAGTTACCTAACTGCCATGTACATTTTGTCATTTGCGAGACAGACAGAGAGTGCAAATATCTGCCATACATGCATCTTAACAGCTGGTGATACAACCACAGCTAGGGAGAGAAGGCAGTCGGTGGAGTAGTATCAACGGAGCTGTCAGTGCCTGCTGACACAGTGTCAATCTCCTCCAAATCGTACTGGATAAAAGCATCTGCCAAACGGCTAGATGGACATGATTATGGACACGACCAGAAGTGTCACAGTGAACTGTACTGTGAAAAACTGACACAATACAGATATATATAAGTCTACCTGCAGAAAAAAAAACATCAGAACAAAAAAAAAAAAAAACATCAGGACTCAAACATCAGCTGTAGAGAAGTGAAATGCAAAAGGGAATTGGTGGAAATGTGCCTCGACGAGAAAGTGTCATGGGCTGTAGGCAGAGTATGACAAATAGACTGCTAAGTGAGAAACGGACTGTTGTCAGAAGAAAATGCTAGAAATATGGTACTCCTTAAGTGTCAGCGTCTCTAGTGACAAGGCGCCACTTACGGCACTATATGAATTACTCAGGTACTTACGAGGTACAAAGTGAAGGAAAAGATAAAGACACAGAGGATCTTATGTTATAGTCTCTGTGGTTGCAGAAAATAAAACAACCTCCTTGAGATGATACCCTTTGAGAGATTTATTCTAAACCAGGTATTACCCTAAAATACAGGCTGCGACAAGGTGAGCAATCCAATTACACTCATATCAAAGTAGCTGTAGCGAAAGCGCCTTTTACCGACGTGGAAAAAAAGGGGGGTCGGTGCTACATTTTCTCCAAACAACAAGAAACTAAACGCCAGCGCTTTCAAAACAATCTTGTTCTGATGAGGGCTCTTCAAAAGGGGCTCGCGCTGGCAGCATGTAATCTCCTGGCGACTGTGGCCGCGACTGTTTGCAGATGGCATGAGAGGGTGCTGAAATGCTGCACAGATTAGCCCCAGGGGTAAATACCAAGGGGAAAGGGCAAATCACCGAGCTTGACTCAAACCTGCTGTTGTTTGACCATAAGTACGGTGTTTGCAACTATACTTTACCTTACCCAGCCACAGCCAAGGATTGGGGAAGTTTTATAAACGCCTGTTGAACTTTTTACGCTCCTCCGCAAGGTTCATGACTTTTGTCTTGCACCACATTCCAGCATATGGTGTTGGCTATAAATGTATGTATGTATTTATGAGGGTCTTTAGAAACGCCATACCACTGGCAATGAATAATATGTGCATTTTTTCACACTTAGGTAAGAAAATACAAAAAAGTGTAACAGTGCCTGGACAAACAGCGTGAGAACTAAATCAGCAACAATAGTTGGTGCAACTGCATATAAAACACATTTACTGTGAGATGTGGCCTGTTAGAAGAACCACACAAGCAGTGTTGCATTCTGGGCGTTCCTAAGAATAGCAGAGGCTATCCGGGAAATGGTTGAGAGAAAATGGAATGTATATATGTGCACATGCAGCCAGATATGTGTAAGAAAAAACGCATGGCAAAAGGGAGGACAAAAACTTGAAATTGTGTGCAAAAAAAAAAAAAAAAAAATCCTCTTAAGTTCCACAATCATATCGCTTACATTCCTGAGGAGGTACCCCAGACAAGATTGATGTGAAGGGGCTTACTTGTTGATGGACATCTCCTTCTCCATCAATCTCTCTCTCTCTCCATCCCTGTCTTTCCTGCTCTCTCAAGTTTTTTTTTATGCAATCATCAGGGCTATCACAACGGGAAAGTTATCCTAGGTTTAGACCCAATTCCCCCCTCACTCTCTCTCTTTCAAGGTTTTTTGATTCAGTCATCAGGACCATTGCAAAGGGAAACTTATATCCTAGGTCTAGCCAGTATCACTCTCTCTCCCCCCCCCCCCCACCTCTCTCCCTCTCCCTCTCTCTCTCTATCTCTCCCACTCTTTCCACGGGAAATCCATATCCTAGCGCTAACCACTACCGCAAAATCAGCCTGCTTGGCCCATTCAAAATCAGAAACCATGTCGCAGACAGACACAGCTATCAGCCCCATGCACTCACCCAGCAGATGGCTTCTGTCAGAATGCTTTTCCCAAAGCTTGTTTTTTCCCTCCGCTGGTCTTTTTTTCCTTTTTTTCTTCACTTTCTCTTTTTTTCTCAAGACTTTCAAACCGCTAGCAGCTGTAATGTTACGGGAACACATGGATGGTGCACACACACACACACACATATGACACACACACAGACACACACGTACACACACATACGTACACACCCGTGCACTCAGACACATGCAAAGGTCCTCTGAGGGTATGGCCATGGAGATACACATATACATACACACACACACACACACAGACACACACACACACAGACACACACACACATACACACACACACACACACAAGAAGGTCCTGTGAGGGGAGGGATAGCTATGAAGAGAAGGGTTTGCACGAGAGGTCACGACAGATTTTAGTCCCGTCTGCTGCCAGAGATTCCCCCCACAGGCCGCTATCAAGTGTCTGAGAATGGAGCACAAGTCAAGCACAATCACTATCATCTTTGCTGCACAGATGCTGCCTAAGCACATGTCATACACACACACACACACACACACACACACACACACACACACACACACATACACACACACAAAAGGGAAAATAAAGAGTATTCCTGCCAGACACACACATAGACACAGATGCACACACACACATACACACACACACAAGTGTGTCACAAGAGTAGTGCAGAATATCCCTGCCAGACACAGGCGTGCACACACACACAAACACACACACACACACACACACACACACACAGAGGAGGTCCCTCCCTGTACAGGCTCTCAGCGTTGACATTTTTCCAGGCCATAGGGTGTGGTGGCAGTGGTGGCAGCACCAGCGGCGGTAGTGGTGGGGTGGTGTATGGTGGAGGAGGAGGAGGAGGAGGAGGAGGAAGAGGAGGAGGAAGAGGAGGAGGGGGGGGGTGGAACACAAGGAGGAGGAGGAAAAGGTGGAGGAAGAGGCTCATGGGGCAGGCAGTGAGGTCTCCAGCTTCAAGCCTGGGGCTGCGGTAGTGATGGGTGGTGGAGGGAGGAGGAGGGGGAGGAAGAGGAGGAGGAAGAGGAGGAGGAGGAGGAGGAGGAGGAGAAGGAGGAGGAGAAGGAGGAGGAGGGGGCTCGGTGTGGCAGGCTGCGGTAGTGGTGGAGTGGTGGAGGGAGGAGGACGAGGAGCAGGAAGAGGAGCAGGAGGAAGAGAAGGAGGAAGAGGAGGAGGAAGAGGAGGAGGAAGAGGAGTAGGAAGAGGAGAAGGAGGAGGAGGTGGAGGCGTAGTGTGGCAGGCGGCGGTAGTGGTGGGGTGGTGAATGGTAGTGCAGGAAGGAGGAAGAGGAGGAAAAGGAGGAGGTGGAGGCATAGTGTGGCAGGCGGCGTGGTCCCCAGCTTCAGGCCTGGGGCTGCCTGCAGTGACGTGGGCCTCCACCAAGGCCCTTATTAACTCATATAAATGCACCTCAGCTGCTATTCCTGTCGCTTCACAGGCCGGCTTAAGTATATGGTGCGTATGGCTCCCTGATACTGGTAATTACTGGGCCCCGGCCCATTGAAGCTGAGTAAGTGACTGACTCAGGGCCCCTCTCTCACAGAGAGGGAGAAGGGTTTCACATGAGGGCCCCTCATTCAGCTTTCTAGAAACAGCTCTCCTCCAAACGCATATGCTGACTGAGGGAGTTGTGTGTTATGTGCAGATTTTATTTTTTTTATTCTGTGCTTCCCTTGTTGTTGTGTGCAATCGTTGTACTGAGGTGGGTTTATTTTGTGAAACTATAATTGAGTTAAAGCATTAATCTTTGACACATTTCTTCTCTGATTTAATTTGTACTGCAACTTTCCCATGCAACAACACCATGAGTCAGATTTTCCGATCAAGTCATTTCAAGTATTCTGCCAAAAAATACATGAAAAAAAACAGAACAAACAAGTGATATGTCATGAAAATTGACAGCAGTGCACGTCCAATTGCCCTTGGTCTGAAAGTTAGCAACCCACCGAGAAGGAGACACACAGAGTTTTTTCAATCACACACTCACACAATCTGTGTGAGTTTCTCAACAGAACTTTTTACTGTTGTCATTTACCTGTACAACAACTACTAGGCACAACTCTGAGCCTGCTATGTCTTCTGTGTATTGCAGTTGAATTAAACCAGCACATTACAACACAACAGATAGTTTTCTAGCCCTCAGAAATCTTATTTTTGTGTGATTCAAATGTGCTGTGTGTGTTCTTAATGTAATTGCTGTATTCTTCTCTGTCACCAGTCAGTGTGACTGCCTCATGCCTCCAGTTTTCTGGGACTTTAGCAAATGTCATGTTTAAATATGCTCTGACACCCTTGGCTGATTGGAACTACTCTAGCATATGTCTAGAAATTTACCACACATTCTATAGTATCTCAATTTTATTTTATTTTATTTTATTTTTTGCTTGCATTTTTAAAAGTCTCAACCCACAAGGACAGTCGGCCACAGGTCCCCTTCCCTTCCCCCACATATTCAATTAAGGTTCGAAATTCAATCTTTGCAAATCTCTCGCCACATCTGCACCGCGGGTTGGCTAATGTGACACAGCATGGTGTGTGTGTGTGGAGATACATTTTTTTCTCTGGCAACAGATTGTTTGTAAAATGCTGCAATCCCCCCTCTGGCAACCTCGCACTGAGAGAGCCAGTGGAAATCCACCATGACCATTTTTCCCATTACACAGGCCATTTGTCTTCACGGGGACCTGGCACAGGTGTCATCGACAGGCACTGATGCCAGCACATGCAGAGCCTGGGGGTATTGGGTGGGGGGTGGGCATATGGGGGTGTTAGTGCGGTCTGTGTGTGTTAAGTGGGGTGTGTGTGTGTTAGTGGGGTGTGTGTGTGTGGGGGGGGGTGTTTCGCAGGTGGCGAGGTGATGAAAAGTGTAACATGGAAAGCATTCGCTGGCATCCTTGGGACAACAACAAACATTCGGTTTTCCATTTGCTCAGCTCGCAGGAAATGCTCTCCAGAGTTCCCTGATGCTAAAGAAAGCTGTGAACACAATCATTTTCGTCAAGGTCTGAGTGCTGAGATCAATATGAGGAAAGATGTTAATGCTTATCACCACATCGTTCACTATCCTCACATAGTCAGATACACATCTGGACACAAAAACAGATGTTCTTTACACTTGTTTGGCAAAAGTGTTTATAGGGTGAATCTTTCAGCACATACAAATTCAGACAGTGACTTCAACATGTGCTAGCTAAAGCCTGAGGAAGAGCCTACATAGGTGATGCTAACGCTACATTGGCTAGGGTTGCCACCTATGTCTGACAAAAAAAACGGGACATTTCGGCAACCCAATCAACCTTTTCGCTTATAAGCAGTGACCCGGCTGTCAGTGTCCCGGGAGATTTTTTTTTTTTTTTCCCGGGGCAATCAGGTAAAACTGGGACAGGTGGCAACACTAGCAAGCATTCGCCATGCTGTACATTGGTACTGAACTAGCATTAGCCCCATATCTGTACCATTATGTGCCATATGCTAATGAGAGCAGCAGCGGAGGTGGTTGAGGTCGTCTGGAAGGGTTGTTGCCACGGAGCCCACAGGTTCCTCAGGCATTCCCATCTTCTGACGGCCTGAGGAGGGTGCAGTCGAAACCACTAACTACATACAACTCATCCCTCAGTGGGGTCTGGCCAGTCTCCATGCTCCCAGGCAGAGACAGAGAGAGAGAGATAGGGCCCTCTCTTGCCGTCTCACTGTCTCTGCATGTGGGCAAAGACACATGCGTGCGCGCACACACACACACACTCACGCATGCACACACACACACGCACACGCACACACACACACACGCATGCACACATACACACACACACACGCACGCACACATGCACACACACACACACACGCACGCACGCACACACACACACACACACGCACACACACACACACACACACGCGCATGCACACATTCACACACACACACACGCACGCACGCATGCACACATACACACACACACGCACACACACACACGCACACACACACACACACACACACACACACACACACACACACACACTGCAGCCAACTCACTTCCTTCCTCTTCCCAGAGCCACAAGCGCACAGCTGCTTTCAAGCCAAGACAGATATATTTGACTCCCTCTCACTCGCTTTCTCTGTCTCTCCTTTTCCGTGTGTGTGTGTGTGTGTGTGTGTGTGTGTGTGTGTGTGTGTGTGTGTGTGTGTGTGTGTGTGTGTGTTCGTGCATGTGAGTGTGTGTGTGAAACAGCAGTGTGGGAGAAAAGTGTGCAAGAATGTGGCAGATAGGAAGAGCAAGAGGTCAGCTACTGAAATGTGTGTGAAATGTGTTACTGAAATATATCACTGAGTCTTGGCCACACAGTAGCTAATGTATTCCTTTCAGCAACTCTAATGTCTCATTCAGAAACTGCATGAAATTCATAATATATTGGGTGTAAAAAATAAATCTCATATATTTGGACGTACAGAGATCTACTGAATAAGCCTTTATATAGAAACCTCTTAGTCATACAGTGGTTTTTCTTTTTCCTCAAAGTCTATGACCCGGCCAACACCTAAAAACGCAGAGCCACCGGACTCATCATACATTCAGTGTGTTCAGAGTGAGTCAGAATGAGTCAAAAGAAATCAAAAATAAAACAAACAAACAAAAACGCCTCTGCCTACCATGAGTGATGGACTCTCTCTCTCTCTCTCTCTCTCTCTCTCTCTTTCTCTCTCTCTCTCTCTCTCTTTCTCTCTCTCTCTCTCTCTAATCCTGCCAGTCTCCAGAAGCCAAGAGGAAGTGAGTGTATACACACATCTGACCACAGCACTCACACACACATATACACAGACACACACACACACACACACAAACACACACACACACACACACCCACACCCACTGACGGATGACCCAGCAGGGCATCAAGGATGGGTGTGAGGAAGGACTAAGGTTCTGGTCCTGGTTCTGGTGCTGTTTTTTTGCTGACGTCAGAGGCCACAGTGGCAGCCCTGGTGATGGTGCACATGTGTTAGGGTGTAGGTGAAGGTGTTTTAAAAAGACGTGCAAAACATATCAGTGGTTTTACCAGTGGTAAATCTCAGTACAGTCACTACTGTAGTGCACATATTGTGAATGTAGATGATTTTGTGTGATTTCGGAATGTTAGAAGTCATATTTGATGCATACGCTCTATTGAGAGGTGGATGAACTCTATTTCTGAACATTTCAGAGTTCAACACAAGTGGTGGAGAGAGGTGGGGGGGAAGAGGGGTGGAGGAGAGATATAGAGAGAGGTGGAGAGAGGTGAAGGAGAGTTAGAGGTGGAGAGAGAGGTGGAGGAGAGAGGAGAAGGAGAGAGGTGGAGGAAAATGGCAAAGAGAGGTGGAAGAGAAAGTTGGAGAGAGGTGGAGGTGGAGGGGTGAGGTGGATGGGTGTGGCGGTGTGGTGGCGTTTGTATGGGGTGACATTATCAGTGCAGTTTTACCCTGGAGAGAGAGGTGGAGAGAAGTGGAGAAGATGGGTGGAGGGAGGTGGAGAAAGGGGTGGAGGGAAGAGGTGGAGGAGGGAGGAGAAGGAGAGAGGTGGAGGAGAGAGGTGGAGGAGAGGGGTAGAGAGAGTAGGAGGGAGGAGGGAGATGGAGGTGGAGGGGAGAGGTGGATGGGTGTGGCGGTGTGTTGGGGTTTGTATGTGGAGACAATAACAGTGCAGTTTTAGCAATGGGCCCTGCCTGTGTTTACTGTGTCACCGGCTTTTCTGGCCCAGCAACCCGACAACCCACTAGGACAAATGACAGGACTGAGAAGGGGACCAGAAGCCACAGAGGGGATGACCGATGAAAAAACACGAAGAGCTGCTCAGAGGAGGGTGACAGCGGGAGGGAGGGGGTGATGGAGGGTGGTTGGGAGGGCAGTTGAGGTTTGTTGTCTTGGACGGGCAAGAAAGTCTGAACAGAAGTACTGAAGTATTTTTTTACTAAACTGGGTCAAGGTTGAATTTGTTTAAGCAGAAATGCTTACAAATCTGTGCATTACTGGACCTAATGCAAATTGAGGCATTCATTTTCATTTCCATTACAGTAAAGATACAAAGTATGTACTATAGAACTATGCTGTTTTATTTTGCTGTAGCAACTATTTAAACGGTACTGTCCTGAGCAGTATTACTCTCTACTGTGTGTGTGTGTGTGTGTGTGTGTGTGTGTGTGTGTGTGTGTGTGTAAAAGAGAGTGTGTGCACTGTGTGTGCGTGCACGCGAATGTGTGTGCCTAGGTGTGTAGGCATGTGTGTGCGTATATATTTTTGTGTGCATGTGTGCGTGTGTGTGTGTGTGCGGGTGCAGGTGCGCCT
>CM050209.1:24585000-24587500 GCA_027475355.1 Coilia nasus | reverse complement strand
TGTGTGTGTGTGTGTGTGTTGGTTTCCTACCGTCCATCCGGCGGGACAGGAGCACTCCCCGGTGACGTGGTGACACACCCCTCCATTCTGGCAGGGGCAGCGCTCCTCACACTGCCGTCCGTGCTTGCCGGGCGGACACAGGTCCTCACAGCTGCCACAGGACGTAGGGAGAGGGTCAATGCAGTACTCATACAGACACACACACACACACACACACACACACACACACACACACACACACACACACACACACACAAACACACTCAAGCACAAACACGCATGGGTGCCAGGTCACAGGTCCTCACAGCTGCCACAGGACGTAGGGAGAGGGTCAATACAGTACTTATACACACACACACACACACACACACACACACAGACAAAAACACACTCAAGCACAAACACACATGGGTGCCAGGTCACAGGTCCTTACAGCTGCCACAGAACATAGGGAGAGGGTCAATAAAGTACTCATTCACACACACACACACACACACACACTGACTCTACACTACACTCTACCAGCTCTATGCAGCAAAAATAACACATAATACTAATAATCCCTCTTTCTCCTTTTCTCTTTGTGTGTGTGTGTGTGTGAGAGAGAGAGAGAGAGAGAGAGAGAGAGAGAGAGAGAGAGAGAGAGAGAGCATATGCTGTAGGCATCAGTTATGACAATGTAAAGAAAGCATCCAGCCTCCAAGCATCAGGAACACCTGCTGGCATGTCTGACTCCCAGCCAAAGCTCTTTTTGAGACTGCTGGCTATCACCTTCAATTAATAGGTGTGTGATAGAAATGCAGACAAAGAAAATATTGAAAGTACTCCCAGACACAGTCTGTTGTGAGTTTGGATCATGGTCTATATTAATAGTCTATCTTATTTTATGATCTGTTTTAGAAGTTGCTAACGTGCTCATTTTCCTGTGTGTGTGTGTGTGTGTGTTTGTGTGTGTATATGTCTCCGTGTTTTCTGTGTGTGTGTGTGTGTGTGTATCTGCAAGGTACTCACAAAGCACCGGTGTATCCCGGCGAGCACGTGCACTCCCCCGTGATGTGGTGGCAGCTGGCGCCGTTCTGGCACAGGCACTTCTGCTGGCATCCGTTGCCGTAGGTGCCCGCCTCGCAGTCCTCCTCGCAGCGCCAGCCGCGGTACCCAGGGGTGCAGATGCACGCCCCCGTGATGGGGTTGCACAGCGCACCGTTCTTACACTGGCACCGGTTGCTGCAGTGGGGACCCCAGTGGCTGCTGTCACATGCTGGATACCATACGGTAGAAGGGAAGAGAGGGAGAGAGAGAGAGAGAGAGAGAGAGAGAGAGAGAGAGAGAGAGAGGGGAGGAAGAGAGAGAGAGAGAGAGAGAGAGAGAGAGAGAGAGGGGAGGGGTAGAGAGAGAGAGAGAGAGACAGAGAGAGAGAGGGAGAGAGAGAGAGAGAGAAAGAGAGCGAGAGAGAGAAGAAGAAGAAGAAGAAGTCAAAGAGGGAAAAAGTGAATAGGAAATAAATCAGAGAGAGGTAGAAAAAGAAAGACCTTCAGCATTTCAAAGGACTGACAGCTTGTAAGAACTGTATTTTATTTTGATAAAGTAATTGATTATGATAACTTGCTAAGATTAATTTACTCCTGTGTTAGCTTTTAATAGCCCCTTTAGATTTAATAGAGATTTAATGGAATTCTTTAATATTTCTTCAAGGGCAATTTCCCCTCAGCCTGTTTTCATTATAAAGATTCCTGCATATGCATATATCTGTATGCAAATGTATATTCCATGACAAGTTAAGGGATTCTTTACTAATATAATATACTGTCTTTCCTTGAGCGCCATAATCTCTTTGTTTATTGAAAAAACAGGCTGCCAAAATCCCTTTTAAAAACTTGACTTTATCGTAGGTTAGCGCAGTCCTTTCGACCTTCTGGCACTGTGAGTTAAAAATTGATGACAGGATTGATGATAGTGCCTCCTGAACTCATCTGCTTGAAGTTATAACTTAAGATAACGGGCAGGCTCCCTGACACTGTTTACATGCCAAGGGTGGAACATCTCTGCTTGTGGGGCGTAACCTATATATTTTAGAGACACACTGCTGCTACTAATGTTGTACTCAGGCCTGGAATTTCATCATTTTAGGGGCAAGGACACTTGGCCTTTTGCATTGTCAATTTTGTGGAAGGGCATCAAGGCCACTGTGGCCTTCTGGCAGATACTTTTTTCAAGGGCACAAGGCCAAACTGAGAGGGCACAAGGGCCATGGCCCTCATGGCCCTCCTGAAATTCCTGGCCTGGTTGTACTACATCTTATCTTATGTCAATACAGCTAACTAGCGAACTAGCCCTCACCATTTCTATGTTCTAGATACTATACCAAGAGCTGGTGAAGTTCAGCTTAACCCTTGTTGTGTTGTGACAATTTTCATGACCACTTTTAAACCACTTTTAAACCATTAAACCACTTAACAGCAATTGGTCTTTTAAATCCTGCTTTTGGGCCCATCATTGTGAA
>CM050209.1:24450000-24580000 GCA_027475355.1 Coilia nasus | reverse complement strand
CAGAACATGTTGTTTATGTTAGCTAGTTTGCAGCACGTTTAATACTGTCGCCTGACCTTTTGGAATGTTTTTTATATATATTTTAATTAATCCAATTTTATATTTGTTAGTCCATAGTTCTGTTTATTTGTGTGTCCAATTGTTTCTTCATTTCCTCATTTGTTTGTTTACCATTCATTTACTACTTCACTAATTTATTCGAAATATGTGTGCTAACCTTTTTATTTCACAAAAAAAACCCCACAATTTCCTGCCCTCAGACTTCTCCCCTGCTTTGACTGCTTTTCACTGCGAAGTGTTTTTTTCCTGATGAGGCCGGACCCCAGGGGTAGGGCTGGGCGATATGGCTGAAATCTGTATCACGATATAAGTGTTTCATATCGGTCGATATCGATAATTATTGAAACATTGTGTGACCTATTTAAAAGTAACAGGAGGGAAAAATCTATTCATTTTTATTTTTTTAACTTAACCTTCCTCTGACAGGCAATAAGCATTCAGGCAAAATGACTGTCAAAACACGTTCAATGTTACGATCACAATGAAAACTGAGTGATCCGAGAAAGCTCCGGCTGTCTGAACAGTGTGAACACATTAGGATAAGTGGTTTTGATAAAGTGGTATTGTATCATTGAAAATATATCGATATGGCGATATAGTGTCAAATACATATCGATATAAATATTACGATACGATATTACGATAATATCGATATATCGCCCAGCCCTACCCAGGGGTAAGACCATTTTGATTGAGGTCTGAGCAAGTACAGAGAGGATGTGGGGATCAGACTAATCTATTCTTCTGCATACTCCTCCCACCTCTTCTTCCTCCTCCTCCTCCTCCTCCTCCTCCTCCTTAGCGACTATGACGACACCTAACGCGCTCTAAACAGGCCCGATGCACACCAACTCCACACAGAAACATCACACGTAAACATTGTCTGCCTTTAGGCGGTCCTGAAGGCTCGCCTGCCTCCTGAACAAAAGCGTCACCAGTCTGGCGGGACGGCTGCAGAGCTGATCCACCTGCCCCTCACGCCCCAGTCCAATGAAAGCAGAGCTGTCTTATAAAGCAAGTGGGTACTTGAAGACAAAGCCCTGGTGGGAGTGTGGACTTTCAACAACCCTTCTGGGGAAGGTAAAAGTGTTGTTTTTTCCTTTCCTTTTCCTTTTTTTCTTATGTCTCGCACAGACATAAGCTTGCCTGCCACAGACTGGTGGTCTCCTACATGAAACCAGAGCCACAGAGACAGCTGGTCGCAGTGCTAATTTGTAAGCATTTCTTGGGGAGAATGGTTCCTGTTTGAGGCTTGAAACTGTAGACTTCAACCCGCAATACGCGGCCACCCCAGGAGCCTCTTATCACCACACCATCTCGGGTGAGTATCAGTTAATAACCAAACAGTGTCTCTATACACACACACACACACACACACACACACACACACACAAAAGTGTGCATTTCTGCCATAAGCAGCAGGTCACTTTTTTTTACAAAGTCCCGACAAGACTAAACAGATCTGTCTTTCCAAAGTCCTCTTCTGTCATGCAACGGGACGGCCTACATTTGCAATCACAAGTGCTGTAGCCTCAGGTTACCTTGTGCGTTTTCCTCCTGCTACTCTCCCTCATTGCCCGGGCCTGTATTGTGTGTCAAGAAAAGGATTTTCAGCCTTCTTCCTGGAAGACCGAACCCCCCTCCCACCCAACCCCCCACAACCCCCCCCAAAAAACAATCTCGAGACGCATTGTAGGGGCTCCGTGACCCAAAAGCTAAAGGCAACACAACAAAGGGGGTCTGCTTCTTCACGGAAGGAAGGGGGGTGGGGTGGAACGCTATATTACAAAAGTCACTGAATGCACAGGATCCCCTGCCTTCACTTATTAGAGTCACGAGAGGCATCAGTACAGCAGCTACTTAGCCACTGAGCTAAAACTGCTAATCGCAAAGTCACACAAAAGCACCATCCCCCCACCCCACCCCACCCACACACATACACACACACACACACAGTCACATATTCCACCCTCCCACTGAGCTGCTGAAACTGATGTCCTCAGTGACCTGCCTCTGTTGTCATGGCAGCATAGGATGTATGGTACAACAGTCACAGGCATTCTTAGCCCAGCATCAGATGAGTAGCACAGTCCACTAACCCTGGTGGGCCTTATACCTAGCCTGCTAACTCCTGCACTGCTAACTCATAGGCTGCTTAGTGTGCAGACACTGAGGGCCTCTGAACACCGGCTTTGACATTGTTGTGGAGCACTTTCGAGTTCGTTAATTTCGCTTGCCTCTGCCCAACAAATATCACTGGATTCCACCTACGACAGTTATGATAAACAATACAGTTCACTGAACAGGGCCGACAAAACTAGATCTGAATCGTAATCAACACAGCACTGGCAGCAGAGTTTTGACATCGATGCACAGGGTTGTATTAAAAACAATAAAATCTAAATTGACAGAGTATTGGGAGCACAGTGCACAGAACTCAAAGTCGGTGTGTGGAGCCCTTTAGCCTGCTCATAATTTATAGCTCATGCCACAGACAGTGCAAAAGCAAGGTCTCACTCAGTGCCAGTCAAATGTGGGAATAGCCTACAGGCATCGCCCTGTCAGTGCTTTGTATTGATTTTCAAGAGGCGCAAGTTCAATACTTTTTGCCTGGGCTAGCAAACCACATATATATGCCTTGCATACAAACCCAAATTGCCCGAGGGGACTCGTTAAACAGTAGCTGTGTACCCAACATTGACCCATGCTGATAAGGCCAACCCTGACGATTCTCACCCGCTTTCTGACAGCTCTGCTTCCCAAATGCCTTCCTCACCATCTCTTATACACCAGCTGGCTTAAGGGGATATTAGGATATCATCCAAAGAATAAAAAAAACACACATGTGTATCCCCTTACTTCCTCTTTCCTCATTAGGTTGCTCTGATCGAGCGCTGTTGGTGCCTTTTCTAATCCACTCCGATCAGACTTGTCTAGCCTGTTTCAGTCCTGGGGGAGCTAGCAGACAGACAAAACAATAACAGCCCCCTACAAAAACACTGAAACACAAGCCTCCGGGCAACTCTGCTTTACTGCTCAGCTATGGGGTAGCTATTTTCCCCCCTCAAAGTTCCCTGGGGATGGGGCAGGGTTGGATGTTTGGGGTTAATATAACCCTCACACCAGGTGAGGTTGATGTTATCATCGCAGTGGGTTTTTAATGGACTTATAGATATCGCTATCATAGCACGCATACCAAGATTAGTTCACCGAATGTTTACATACGGTGCCCAGCTAGACACTTACTGAAAACTCCGTCTACGGGGAAAAAAAGTAATTGTTTTCCTTTTCTGACAAAGCTCTCTTTTGTCCTGTGCTGTAAATGACTGAAAACAGACACCCTGAGGCTGACCATAGAAATGAAAGTGTATCTGCTCAGGTTGTCACGAGGTGCTGACTACATGCTAGCAAAAACCAGCAGCAGCTACAACAGAGAATAACAATGTGATACAGTGTGAGAGTGTGTGTGTGTGGGAGACCCCGGAGCTATTGGCAAGGCACGAAAGAGACCTCTGGGCATCCTGCCCCCGTGCCCACACTACAGCACAGAGACAACTTGGCGCAGCGAGAGAGGAGTCGGGGAGCTCTGCTCCAGTATCAACAGCCCACCTGGCAAAGACCAGGGTTTTTAATTGTTAACGAAAAAAAACTGATACTAAAACTAATACTGAAAATTACATTTTGTTAATTAAAATTAAATTAGTTTTTTTAATGTTTTTTTTAACTACAACTACAGATTAATAATGCAAATTAATTAAATTAATAATGCAAAACTAAAGTAAACTAACTAAAACAAAACAAAATTATTTGTTCATGGTCATTCTTTCTTATCTTGTGTTACCTTAAATAAACAAGTTCGAATTTAAGGTGTTTATTGTCATATACAAGACAACAGGTTTCTCTGTAATGAAATTCCAGGATCTGTAAATCACGGCTGTCCTAACTCCTAAAACTTGGTGAAAGTAACTGCACTGAATGAGAAGGAAAAAGATGAATGAGTAGTAGTAGCAACAGGGAGGGAGGGGAGGCCCTAGCCAGCGTCGGTGGGGGGCGGGAGGGAGAGAAGGAGGGGAGGCCCTAGCCTCCTAGCCTTGGTGGTGGGCAGCAGGGAGGGAGGGAGGGGGAGGGGAGGGGGCTCCCTAGCCAGCGTCGGTGGTGGGCGGGAGGGAGGGGAGGGGGGTCCCTAGCCAGCATCGGTGGTGGGCAGCAGAGAGTGAGGGGAGGCCCTAGCCAGCGTCGGTTGTGGGCGGGAGGGAGGGAGGGGAGGCCCTAGCCAGCGTCGGTGGTGGGCGGGAGGGAGAGAAGGAGGGGGGTCCCTAGCCAGCGTCAGTGGTGGGCAGCAGAGAGTGAGGGAGGGGAGGCTCTAGCCAGCGTCAGTGGTGGGCAGCAGAGAGTGAGGGGAGGCTCTAGCCAGCGTTAGTGGTGGGCAGCAGAGAGGGAGGGGGGTCCCTAGCCAGCATCGGTGGGGGGCGGGAGGGAGAGAGGGAGGGGAGGCCCTAGCCAGCGTCGGTGGTGGGCAGCAGGGAGACAGACAGCTCCAGCTGCCTCCAGGACTTACCACTGGAACAGTCGGCTCCGCCCCAGCCGGGCTCACACTGGCAGGTGTTGGGGGCCACGCAGCGGCCGTGGACGCATTTCTCAGCACAGTGGGCTGGAGACAAGAGGAAAGGGCGGAGGGGTGGAGAGGTGGAGAGAGGGTAGAGGAGTGGAAGAGAGGGTGCAGGGCAGGGGATGGTGGACGAGAGGAAAGAGGGTGGAGAAAGGGCAGGGGTGGGGTGGGGAGGGTGGTCAGAGGTTTTGAATGGGGAGTGGGGGAGAGAACAAGGGAAAGAGAGGTCAGATTTCATCCGCCACATACAGCCAGCGCTACACTGCCAACATTATACAAGAGGGGTCAGAGATATGTGGGCGAAGGGCAGACAAAAGCCGACAACACACACAACAAACAATGACACATATATACACAGTATGGACACATACACATACACACACACACACACACACACACACACACACACACACACACACACACACAGACACACACACGCACACACACAATGACACTAACACAAAAATAACACTTAAAGTGAGGAGATGAACAAAATACCAATCATAGCAATCCATTTGTAACAGTCTATACTGAACAAAACAGCACGTAAAGCAACATCTCGGAACCAGTTCAGAATATCTCAGCGTTACAGCACAACCACCCATTTATTAGTAAATCTGTGTCTGAGACGCAGGGGCCGTGTAGTCAGACGATGCGGGGCGTGACATTGATCTGCTCTAATGTTGATAGATAAGAGACACACTGCTGCCCTGAGGGTGCACTGGCGAAGGGGGCAACAGCGACACGCGGTGAACTCCTCACTCCGGACAGGGCTCAGGCTCAGGGCTCAGGCAGCACTGAGGGTTGTGTCCAATCCATTCGAGATGGGGGCTTTTGTGGCAACGCAACAGGACTTCCCATGATCCAGTCCCGACTGCTGCTGCTGCTGGGAGCACAACACTCATGAAGTCAAACCGCCTCTCCACATAAGGGACGGCTCCTACAGTAGAATGTGGCATTTGAAAGCTGTTTACAACAGGAAGGTTGTGCACATTAGGGGTGTTGAAATTAATCATATAATCGATGCATCGCGATGCAGACATGAACAATTAATAATCATTTGACTAGCAGATCATAATCAATTATAATGTATTTTCTTGTCAGTTTTACTGTGCTGATACTTTTTATTTCTTTATTTTTTTAATTTGCCATGAATATAGGTGGCTGTTGAGTTTATTAAATAAAAGAGGAAGGTAATATCTGACTGCTTGTGTTTGTTGATTAAATCAAAGCCATGTGAAGCAATATAGAAAAATGATGTGAAGAATTGTGATGCATCGTGATGCATCAAGATATCAAATCGAATCAAATTACTAGCTAAATAATTGTAATCGAATTTTGATAAGTGAAGGTTCACACCTTCAGTGCACATCCCATGCCAAGATGCAAGGCAAAACTAAAATTGCATCTGAGGAAGACGAGACATGGGTGAAATGTCATTTTGTGCCATGACATAAACCACAAAAAAACAGGGATTTCAAGTGTACGGACCTTTCTTCCTTGGATTATGATTTTAAAGCGCTTTCACATCTGGCTGGGGCCTGTCTGTAAACAAGTGATAGGTACAAAAATGTGCTTAACAAGTCTTCCTTTCCGGCCACAGTGCATTTTTCAAAGGGAAGATGAGATGCTGTTTGTAATAAAAGTCACGATGACTAAACTGATAGAAATAAATCAGCCTATCTTTGTGTGAACCACAAGGTGTGTGGTTTCCTTTGGAAGCTGAGTCATCCAAGGTTGTCTTAAACTCATCTGTAGAGACCTGCCATCAGAATATAAAATAATGTCACCAAATATATTATGAAGTGCAGTTTCCCATCTAAACAATGCCACTGCAACTCTATTTAAGGATGACAGAAACAGCAGACATGGGATAACACCATGTGATTGCGGCTTACAGTACACACACAACGGGTTCTTTTCAAGGGGCACAGAGAAAGTCCTCTTTCAGCTCAAAAACATTTCTAAATCCGCTGTTGTGAGATAAAGCTGATTCATCACCATCAATCTCTGTCTTGGCCGCACACAAAGTTCTTCATTTACGACCAGATACCCCCCCCCCCAAAAGCGTCCGCCTCCCAACTCGAGGACACTGATGACTGTTTGGATAAAAAACAGGCGAGAACCAAAAAACAGAACAAATTCCTTGCAACCATTGTTTAGAGGTCTGGTGTTGCAACAAAGCCAGAGCGAGAGTAGCGTACGTGACACAGGCTCGTCGTCCTCAGACACAGGTTTTTTTGTTGGATTGTTTGTTTGTGCTCCAGGCTGATGGCTGCAGTTGTTGTTTTTTTGTCCGTAAGGGGTGGCCTTTTCTGACCCCCTCCTTTTTGGGCACACCTGTTCCTGGGGACTGCTTTCACTGAGTGAAAGCCTAATGTGTCCAACAGGCCGGCGGGCAGCGTTTGCTCCGAACACAAGTCACGACTCACACACACACACACACACACACACACACACACACACACACACACACACACACACACACACACACACACACACACACACACACACACACACACACACACACACACACACACATACACAAACCCATTACAGTCAGATGGTGCCTTGACTTGACACAGCTTTCACTTTGTTGGCCTCAAAGCAAGTCTCTTGGCTGGTCGACAGTTGAAAAAGTTGAAAGGAGTCCAACAGACATTCAAGCTTCAGGGTGAAGGAGTCTCAAACAAGTAGAGGATGCAGAAAGGCGCCTCCAGTCACTTTGTAAGTGTCTCCGGGTCAAAGGACATTAAAAAAAACCTTTGATTTCCTTGAGAAGACACACAAGGAATTTGTTTTCTTTCCTGGTACCTTGTGATCAGCTTTCACATGTTGCCTGCTCAAATGACTGCCCCCATTGTGTGTTTCTGAGTACCTGTAAAAGTTATCGTTCTATATAAACAGGCCGTTCTATATATGGCAATAACAGAAAGCTAACCCTTATAGCAAAGTGGCCCTCGGTGGCTATGTTTACCATCAGGGCCTCAGTGGTTTGCGGTAACAAACACCAGCCATTGTGATCATGACTCAGAACAGGGTGGTCCTGAGGCCACAGGCCGGTCCAAACCACACGCAGCGCAGATACTCACGCACACACATCTCGCCGCTCTCATAGAAACCAGGACAGCACTGCTCCTTGCGCCGATACATGGTCTTCTCTCCCCGCCGGTATGCTGTCCGATAACTCACCCTGAATGAGGAGGAGACATAAAACATATAAACGTATTTTTATTCTTTATACATTTATTTATTTATTTATTTTATATTATTTATACAGTATTCTGTATGTGAATAATTCTAGTCCATATCTTAATCTAAGTCTACACAGCATCAGGACAATTGTATCATACTGATAAGCATTTTCAGGACATCCTTTTAGCACCATTTTTAAATAAATAATGAAAACCAGAAGGGAGGGGGAGACATAAAACATATAAACGTCTTTTTATTCTTTATACATTTATTTATTTGTTATCATTTATACAGTATTTTGCATGTTATTGGGTTATAATTCTAGTCCATATCTTAATGTATAGGCCTAGGTTAGCAAACCTATATGTATGAGCACACAGCATCAGGACAACTGTATAATACTAATAGTCATTTTCAGAACATCCCTTTAGCACTTCCATTTTTAAATAAATAAGCAATTTTACAAAAATGACTTCCTCATTTACCTCTGTAATTTATTACCAACGCTTATACTCCATTTATACTACCTTTATAAACAGCTACTTAGTGTGAAATTGCTAGTGCTGCTCTGACAAGTACAGCTTAGTTCTGCTCTGTCAGTCCAAGGCCCCTCTCACCTGTGTCGCGTGCACTTGAACCAGTTCAGGACGTTGGTGCAGCTGGTGTAATAGATCTGGTCAAAGGGGTGCGCGTAAGACTCCTGCACGGTCACGGAGTAGCTGCGGATGGACACACAGACACACACAGACATAAACAACTAAATGTGTGTGTGTGCACACACAGACAGACATTAAACACACACACACACACAGAAAACATACACACACACACAAACCTGCTGTGACCTGTTTATGCAGTATGTGTGTGGTCCCATAAGTCATGTGTGAGTGGCTAACTAGGAGGGAGGCTAAGTACTTTAATAAGCCCGTCATTAGAGAGCCCATGTATCAGCAAGGGATTATGTATCAAACAGCTTTTTAGCCATGCCACTCCTGAGAGTGTTTTTCACACACACACACACTTATGCACACACGCGTGCACGCACACACACACGTACAAACACAAATGCACACACACCCACACACACACACACGCACACACACACACATGCGCATACACACGCACACACACACGCTCACACACGCACACACACAGAAATGTATACAATGCCTACACTTAAGCATGCACACTTTAAACACTTTAAACAAATGCGCAAACAAAAAACGTCCCCTGACATACACCACGCCACGATGACACCCACTTCCGCATGTGGCGTCTCCACTTTTCGTCCCCCCCTGGGGACAAGCACGGGTATTTATAACCGCATGATAAATAAACTCCTTCATGTGTTGTGCCCGTTAAAATGTTACAACCATTACGGTTGACAGTTGCTCGCTCTCATCTCTCTCTCTTGTGATTTCGGAGAGGAACAGTTGTGACCAGCGGGCTGGTTTGAGGCCTACTGTACTGTAAGGCCAAGTCTCAGTGAGGCGGTGGGTGGAAGTGAGTCTGCATTCCTCCTTTAAGTGTCCACGCAAATGAGCTCCCCCTAAGTGATTCATGAAACTGCACATCAGTCATCATTTGTCCGAGCGGCAGTCGCAGAAAGAGAGAATGGGATTTGCATTTGTTGGGAGCAGTGGCTAGGAGGAAGGAGGGAGAAAAGAAGGAAGTAAAAACGAAAGAGAGATAAAGAGAGAACGAGAGGGAGAGAAAGAGAAAAAAAGGGAGAGAAAAACGTTTAAAATCCCTTCATTAGACCATCACCTAGTCCAAGTTTCGCCAACATGGCTCCATGGTTAGGGAGAGAAAGAGAGGGAGAGGGAGAGAGAGAACGAGAACGAGAGGGAGAGAGAGAGAGAGACAGAGACAGAGAGAGAGAGAGAGAGAAAGAGAGAGAGAGAAAAGGAAGGAAAAAAACATTTAAAATCCCTTCATTAGACCATCACCTAGTCCAAGTATCGCCAACAAGGCTCCATGGTTAGGGAGAGAGAGAGAGAGAGAGAGAGAGAGAGAGAGAGCAAAAGTGAAAGAGAGAGGAGAGAGAGAGAAAAAGACAGAGACAGAGAGGGTTGGAGGGAACAGAAAAACACTTTCGTAACTGCGCTCAGACTCTGTTCGAGGGGTCACCCAGCTCTCAGCGTGTCACAGTTGTTCTGTGTAAAATGTGCTTGGGAGCGCTCCAGATCTCTGGGAAGCTAAGCTGCTGCCTGATGCGCAAGAAAGACCGAAATTTACATGGCAGAGTGGGAGAGCAGGGGGAAAAAAACATTAAGACACGAACAAGCTGAGAGACAGTGATACACAACAAATGAGAGGTCACAATCTGTCCATTTCTCCCTCTGACTGCTTCTCTCTCTTCCTCTCTCTCTCTCTGTCTCGCTGCCTTTCTTTCACTTGTTCTTCCTGTTTTTTCTTCCTCTCTCACATCCTTTAGTCCTTTCACTCTCTTCCTGACTCCCTCCCTCTCTCCCCCCTTTTCTCTTTACCTCTCTTCCTCAGTCTCATTCTCTTACTCTCATACTCTCTCTCTCTCTTTCTGTGGGTCTGTCTATCGGCCTCTCTCTCCCCCCCTCTCTCTCTGTCCCTCTCTCTCTCTCTCTCTGTCCCTCTCTCTTCCTCCCTCATTTCTCTCACTCTCCTTTCCTCTCTGTGTCTGAGGGAGCTGTTGCGTAGCCACCCTTCACGGCCCTTTAAGGCCGCAGCTGTTCCCACAGATTACGCAGTGAAAGTGAATCTAGCTGGGAAAGCAGCCCTGCACCTTTGTTCTTTTCAATCTGCTTTAATGGATTTCCGAGCTGCTCCTTAATTTGGCTGAGGAAATCTTCTGCCTATTAAGTGAGTGTAAGTGTGTGTGTATGTGTGTGTGTGTGTGTGTGTGTGTGTGTGTGTGTGTGTGTGTGTGTGTGTGTGTGTGTGTGTGTGTGTGTGTGTGTGTGTGTGTGTGTGTGTATATGTGTGTGTGTATGCGTGTATGTGTCTTTGTCTGTGTATGTTTGTGTGCATGTGTGTGTGTGTTTATGTATGGCTGTTTTGTGTGTATATGTGTGAGTTTGTGTCTGTGTGTGTCTGTTTCTCTCCGTGCGCAAAACTTTTAGGTGAAGGACTTGAAACCCTCCAAAAACAGCTGATTTAATTTAGCAATGAATGGAATTTGCGTGACTGGCAAACTAAACCAATTACCTAAGACAATTTTAAAACGTTTATCCAACCCCTTCCGCCACCTCTTAATTAGAGTGAAGCTCATTCCCATCACAAACAATTCAAACTGTCGTCGCAGGAACATTGTGTCTGCCTCGCAGCCTGACCCGCTCAGACTAAAACAGCCTGGAAACCAGACAGTTGTTAACAGGGAAGACGTGTCCTACCTTTTTATGGCCAACATTGCAAGCCAAAGCATTATTTAGGTTAGTCACAGTTCACAGTCCCATATGACATTCCCAGTGTACTTGTCCATCCCCCACCAAAGCAAAAAAACTCTTTTGGACTGATCACAGGCATCTTTAGCAGTGAAGACTCCTGCTGTTTTACCATAAAGCTTTCATAAGCGGGAAATTAAGATGTACGAGCGCATGACATATCAAATGTGAACTCTAGATCCATTGCAGAACTGAGACATATAACCTTCAAGCCAGGGTGTGTGTGTGTGTGTGTGTGTGTGTGTGTGTGTGTGTGTGAGAGAGAGAGAGAGAGAGAGAGAGAGAGAGAGACAGAGACAGAGACAGAGACAGAGACAGAGACAGAGACAGAGACAGAGACAGAGAAAGAGAGTAAAAGAAAAACAGCGAATGAGAGAGAGAGAGAACGTAGAAGACCCTATGAAAGGGCTGTGTTGTGACTGAATCAAAGACATGTAATGCTTGAGCACTCATTTTTACCTGATGCATACAGTATCTCTCTGCAGTATCTCTCTGCTGGCTGTATAACAGATTGCCCCTTGGGGACATTAAAGATTAAAGACACCTTGGCCTTGAGCGCTACTCACCTCTCCCAGTGGCTGCAGACGTTTGGGTCCTCCAGGTTTAGCGAGGATGCCAGCCGTGCCAGCAGAGCGGTCAGAGCCACCGTCACCCAGCCCCAGTGCCACCCGACAGACGCCATCTTTGTCAAAGCTACACCTGCAACCAAAAAAAACAAAACAAAACAGACACACAGTTAGCAATTCTGAGGATGAAACTATTTGATACAAAGCTTGCACATCGTGTTAGTGGAAACATTTGCTCATCACATATGAGTGTGCCCTTAAAAAGTGTGATTTAAGGAATAGTCATGCCCGGTACGATTCAGTTGCACCAGAACCGAGTACAGAACCGAGCGGTCACAATGAACCACACTTTAGGAGTCAGGTCTGCCCAACACAAATGACTTTAAAAATCTTCCGCTTGCATGTGTTTTCAGCACTATGGTAAAAACAACATCTTATTTTTCCCCAAAATGCAAGAAAATTTACTGAAGATATTTGGCCTCGGGCACAACTGATGTTTATTGTTCCAAAAATGACAATAACTAATTTTCACCCAAAATTGAAATTACTGTCTTTTGCCTTTGCACAGCAGAAGTGTACTGAGGTGGCATAGTGTTAGTAGTGCCAGGGTATGGATGGCATAGTGTCAGTGGTGCCAGGGTATGGATGGCATAGTGTCAGTAGTGCCAGGGTATGGATGGCATAGTGTCAGTAGTGCCAGGGTATGGATGGCATAATGTCAGTAGTGCCAGGGTATGGATGGTATAATGTGAGTACGCCCTTGCTGAAAAGATTCCTTTCTATCGGTACTTTCCTGTAGCACACACGTGAATACGCTGCTCCAAAAAGAAAAAAAAAACACAACCTGGCCATGTTGGGTCAGTGCCGTGTTGTGTGAGCCTAGTGTAATGTCCTCTGCGAGACTAAATTAGTCGGTGTCGCACACAGGTGAAGGTGTGGCAGGGCACGTCCATCTTGTTAGAGAGAAGGACGTTCATCAGACAGCTGAAGCCCTATATGGGACAACACCTGCTGCAGCTCTGGCATAGCAAGCCCAGGGAGGGAGTGAGTGAGGGAGTGAGTGAGTGAGGTAGTGGGTGAGTGGGTGAATGAGTGAGTGAGTGGGTGAGTGAGTAAGTGATGGAGAGAGTAAATGAGTGAGTGACTGAATGAATTAGTAAGTGAGTGAGTGTGTGTGAGTGAGTGTGTGTGAGTGAGGTAGTGAGTGAGTGAGTGGGTGAGTGAAGGAGTGGGTGAGTGAGTGATGGAGTGAGTGAATCAGTGAGTGAGGGAGTGAGTGAGTGAGTGAGTGAGTGAGTGAGTGATGGAGTGAGTAAATGAGTGAGTGACTGAATGAATTAGTGAGTGAGTGTGTGTGAGTGAGTGAGTGTGAGTGAGTGAGTGAGTGAGTGAGTGAGTGAGTGAGTGAGTGAGTGAGTGAGTGAGTGAGTGAGTGAGTGAGTGAGTGAGTGAGTGAGTGTGTGTGAGTGAGTGATTGAGTCAGTGAGTGAGTGTGTGTGAGTGAGTGAGTGAATGAGTCAGTAAGTGAATGAGTGCGTAAATGGATGTGTGAGAGAGTGAGTGAATGAATAGTTGAGTGAATTAAAGAGTGAGTGAGTGAGTGAGTGAGTGAGTGAGTGAGTGATTGAGTGGTGGAGTGAGTGAATGAGTGAGGTGCTTCTGCCTGTTTATCAGTCCCACATCTGACCTGACATTAGAGCCATGTGCACACAGATGGCCATCCACAGGGGATACACACACACACACACACACACACACACACACACGCATACACACACACACGTACATGCAGACATAGTTTTTAAATGCCTTTTAAATGCCTTTTCATGCCTTTCAGAAATCATCCTCATCATAGCTCATAGTAGTGTGGTTGTTAAAAGATGCCTATGGGAGCAAAAAGTGCATAAAACCCTTTTCTAGAAGTGTCATAAAATCCTCATTTCTGACTTAAGTGGCAAAATGATTCAATTTTGGTGGTGATCTAGATTACCATGTGGATCCAGGAATTTTTGAAAGAATTCTTCATTAGTGGTAGAGAGGGCAGGCCTTGGCGGAGGTCTGCGTTCTCCGAGTGCTTTCTAGTGTACACTAGCAATCATCCCAATAATGTTATGCTTCACGTCCTGTTTAGAGCCTTAGAAGCAACAGCTTATAAACAGCTCATAAAGTGTGTTTTAAAGACGTGTTTGAGATGAGAAGTGCGTGAGAATCTGAAACTTTGACCTCAGAAGCCCTCAAAGTTTGCTTGAAAAAGACCAAAGGGAGATGCCCTAGCATTCACAATTAGTATTGAAAAACTAGACGCGAGCACGGTGCAAATAAAGTTACCAATCAATACTATTTACCGTTTGAAATACTTTTGGGAAATCAAATCAGCACACGCTCACATCTTCATGTCCAGCACCCAAGCTATTCAGCAGCTATCCAGGCGGTCCAGGAAAAAAAAATCAGACTGCCTTCAGCTGATAACAATCATTCATTTAGAGGGAAGCAGAGTTTGGTCATATGGTGGCTGTTTAATGTATACAGCTATTCATGAATCAGAGCGAGCGCTCGGAGGCATGATCACCATAAATGGCACAGCAGCCATCCCGAGGACAAGCTCAGTGTGTGATCTACCCACAGGGGACAGCAAAAAAAAAGTATCTATGAAAAGTTCGAGCTGACTTTCATGTCCGCTTTCCTGTGTGGAGAAACCCAGAGCAGTTGTGTTCACAGCTGGCTGGCTGGTAGACGCTACACGTACAGGCGGGCGGACTCTGCGCTGCCCTGTTGGACGAGGTGTAAGCAAGGCCGAGAGTTTGTCATCGGCTCATCTTTCCCCGCTTGGTGTTGGCACGCCAGCATTCCAGCTGCCCTTTCTCCTATTCCTGCTCTGCCCTTGGACTACTTCCCTTTGGTGGAGCTCACTATTGTGGCATTCCTCATAAAAAAATATGTCTGCCCCCACAACCACGTATAATTATTGGCCTAGAAGAATCTCATGCGCGTGGTATTGTTTAACTTTAAATTGTTGGGCCGAACTGACACTGCTACATGGGGGTTCTGTGACATTTGCATGAATCCTGGAATGCTATTAAAATTCTACTTAAGTGTGTCCACATTCAGCAGAGACAAACCATTGAATCAAATGTGCTTTCTTCGAAGCGTGAAATTGTAACATTTTGTGTAAACATTCCGAATCGTTCCATTTAACTCTAACCACAGTCCAGATTCAGTGAGCGTTCATCGAGAAAAACATCCTCAGACCACATGCCCATGTCTGCAATTATTCATTGAGAACTTAAAACCAACAGAAAGATGTTTGCAAACATTTACCAACGTTTCCCGATTTAAACACGCCTCTAGCCACAAGAAAAGGAAATTAAAAATAATTTTTGTCATGTTCAGAAGCACATTTCCATAATGTGTTCTTATGGACCATCACACAGAGAAATGTTATCTGACAGTTCTACTTTTGGACCAAGAGTATTTGCGGAACAGCAGATGTACCTCAAGTTGACATTAACTACATTAGCTCCGCTCGGAAGTTTGACAACAGTGCAAGTCCGGCATGTAAGTGCGTTGCTGGTGTACAAGAGCCCGGGGGCGCGTCACAGGCACCGGCGCCAGGCCCAGCGGTTTTGGACCACACCGCACCGCTCCGCTCCGCCTGAGTGACTCAGAGCTGGCAGGCGTGGCTCACAGACGGTCTGGACAGCGAGGAGGAGCGCCAAGGAGCCCGGGCATCGCACCGCATTGCATCGCTGCCAGCACAATCAGCGTCCTGACAAAGCATGACGGACATCAGAGAGCGGGTGGCAGACACAGACGGGCACTGAGAGGAGGGAGAGGGAGAGGGAGACAGACAGAAGGGGGGTGGGTGGGGGGCAGGGAGACAGGGAGGGAGGAAGAAAGGGGGGGGAGAGAGAGAGGGAGAGAGGAAGAAGGGAAAAGCAGACAGAGAGAGAAAGAGACAGGGGAGGAGGAAGAGGGAGATACAGAGTGTAGGGGGGTGAAGGAGGGAGAGAGGAAGGGGGAGAGGAAGAAGGGGAAAAGCAGCAGAGAGAGAGACAGGGGATGAGAAAGACAGAGAGTAAGTGAGAGACAGGGAGAGAGGGAGAAGGGGAAAAGCAGGCGGAGAGAGAGACAGGGGATGGGAAACACAGAGAGTAAGGGGGAGACAGGGAGAGAGGGAGAAGGGGATGAGGAATGAGAGAGACAGGGTGGTGGATGAGAGCGATACAGAGAGTAAGGGGGGGGAGACAGGGAGAGAGGGAGAAGGGGGAAAGCAGGCGGAGAGAGAGACAGGGGATGGGAGAGATACAGAGAGTAAGGGGGGAAGAGGGTGAAAGGCAAATAGAGATGGAGACAGGAAGGAAGGCAGAGAGATAGAGGGAGGGTAAGAGATAGAGGATGAGAGCAAGAAAGAAAGAGAGAAAGAGAAAGGGATGGGGATGTGGATGGGGAGAAGAGAAAGGGAGAGGGGGAAAGAGGTAGGCAGAGAAAGCGAGGGAGTAAGGAGAGAGGGACAGTGAGAGGGCAGAAAGAAAAAGAGAGAACAGAAGAGAGGAAGCAGGAAGTAGGAGGGAGAAAAGAGGAGGAGGAGAAAGAGGAGGGAGAAAGCAAGGGGCAGGGAAGAACAAAAAGGGAAAGAGGTAAAGAAAAAGACAGAGAAACAGAAGGATTGCATTAAATGAGTGACAGAGGGACTGGGAAGTTGATAGGGAGGGAAAGAAAGGAAGAAAGAAAGAAAGATAGAAAAAAGAAGAGAGAACTGAGGTGAAAGAATGAGGGGAGAGGGGGAAACAGTAGGGAGCAATGAAATGAAAGGATAGATAGAAATTAATACATACGGGTGAAGAGTGAAGGAGCAAGAAAAAGAAAAGAAAGAAAGAAAGAAAGAAAGAAAGAAAGAAAGAAAGAAAGAAAGAAAGAAAGAAAGAAAGAAAGAAAGAAAGAAAGAAAGAAAAAGAAAAGAACCGGCTCAGGTTGGTAGCAGCCTCAAGGGCCACTCCACCAAATGCTGCTCTGTGTGGTGTCTGTCTGATCTACCTCCTCAGCAAGTAATGAGGCTGTCTGCTCTAGCTAGAAACTGCACTCAGCAAACCTAATCTAAAATCTAGAACATAGGGCAAACAAGCAAAGAATGACTGATTGGGTATATAATGATGGACAAACGTAGACCCGGCGTACACAGTACAGCACACTAAACGTGCTGCCGGGTGGCGTTTTAACGTGCCAGGTGACATGCCTCAGAAACAGCCTTTGATTGGCTGCATCATTTTTGATTATGCCAAAGAGGGTGAGACATCCCTCTCCTCCGAATATTCGGCCTGAATAGTCTGACGCCTGAGGTCTTATGCTGATGTTAATGTGATTGATGTTATTTGGAAATGAACAGCACCCACCCCCCTGCCCACACACACACACACACACACACACACACACACACACACACACACACACACACCTCTGTGTTTGTCTCTGGCTGCTAGGCTGCTATTCCCTGCTGTAAGCCATATCATGCACTGTGTTTTGGCAATAAACCAATGTTATGATCACGCTGATGAGGTTTCACTAACTGAAGACTCTGACAGCGTGACGGAAAAAATGCTATCCAACAAATTCTTTCACCTCAGTGCTCTGTTGGAAATTTACAGGAATTCTGCTCTCTCCATCTCGCTCTCCTCTACGAGAACGTTAGCTCTCACTCACTTTGGGCCCTGAACATCTTTTCTCCATCTCACTGATAGCACTCTGGCGAAGCTCCTGTGTCAGGAGCAGTCACGCTACTTCCCAGCATGCCATACATGTGCATCCCACAAGACCCCCCCCCCCCCAACCAACACACACACAGACAGATACAAAGAGACAGCGAGAGCTTTAAAGCAACACTAAGTAGGTTTTTCAACCTTAAAGTAATGTTTCCAAAGTAAAAAAAAAAAAAAAAAACATTTCAGTGGTTCATCAACTTGTAACTGGGTGAAAGGCACTTCTGAATTCACTTTGCTGCCTCCACGGGCTATAACTGCACTAAGTAAGTTTGGGGGAACGGGCCGTCTCTCTATAGTTTGAATGAGAGACAATTCTGCTTCCAACCTGTAGGGCGACCGAAGACGAAAACTACTTATTGTAGCTTTAATGAGCAGAGCGATTCGCTCTCAGTGTCTCATAATAAGGTTGCTGCTGCTGATCTCTGGAATGTGCCAAACCCACGTAGTTAAGATGGATTGATTCATTGGCAGGCTGTCATGTGTTATGTTAAGGGGGAACATAAGTTGTTGTTTTTTTTTGCAGTGGGAGAAAATGTCTGTGCTCATCTATCATAATGGCACAGAAAAGCAGCAACAACTGAAACACACACACACATACACACACACACACACACACCTGTGGGCATGCATACACAAGCACACAAAAGCACACAAACGCACAGAAACGCACACACACACACACACACACACACACACACACACACACACACACACACACACAAACTGTGCTCAGTATAAGATATACGACAGCCTGTTACCTATGGGAGACAATGAGCGTGTTTGTCATGGGCTGTTGGCTTTGATTTGCACACACACAGAACCGCAGTGCACCCAGCCATGCCAGAGGTATTTTTAACACCCTTTCCCAAAGGCACCAAATTGGTGGGCTCTGTTCTGCTAGGATGAACTAAAATGTCATCTTTCAGGGGGAAAAAAATTCAAAAAAAATCTCCACTGGTGTGGCTTATTTGTGTCTCGCACTAATGTTTACAATGCCTCCCAGCATAATTAGTTGGCAAAACCTCATGACACGCACGTCTAGGCATTGTGTTGAGCCAATTATAAAAATGTGACAGACAATTTAAACCCAGAAAAAAAACAGGCCTCAAATGAACTCTGAATTACTAAAGCAAGAGGAAGGTTCTTTGGGGTAATATGATTACCACATTATTCAATTACAGCATACAATAACCTCTGGACGGCATAAACAAGATCCTTAACATAGAATCCTCATGTTCATTAAAAAGCAATAAATCATTATCATTCCAATCTCCAAGGGCTAAATAATGTCGAATCCAAGTTCACTCAGTTCTAGTTTGTGCAAAAACATCAAAACATCGGCTCAACTTTCAGTCCAGCAGTCCTGAACTGTGTAGGCATTCATTTAAAAGAGAATATATTGGTCTTAAACCCCTTAGACACCCGCTATTATAAGTTTGTTGTTACCAGAATGGCAATGACCCATGTTGTAATGTGTTACTAAAGACTCTCTGTAATGTCGTAGTAATGTTGTAGTTACGTTTTTTTTTTTTTTTCATTCACAGCGAGTCGTTCCATCAGTGGTACTTTGACTAATAAGAGGCTACGTGATGTCTATCCTGCCCATGGCTGTGGTGTAACCTCTTATATACTAGACTGTGTGGTTCTTTTGTGCACTTGAATTACAATTTGACTTTGATGAAAGGGGCATTAGTGCAGCCCAAATATTGGGCTTTGCAGTTGGCACTTCCTGCCTCGCACAACTACACTACAACCAAATGTCTATTCAAAAATGCTCATTTTTGACTCCTGGTTTTGTCCCTGTGACATCTCCTCCTGTTTTATGGGTGACAGAGGCCAGGTGCCATTAGACTATCTCAGACTATGACTGAAAACCAAAACACATTGCAGAAGTGGAAGTAAGTACAGTGAACTTTTAAAAAGTCAAATTACAGTAGACCTAAAAGTAAAAGTAAACATTTACAGTAAATGTACAGTAAAGGTAAAAGTAAAATGTATTTATGAAGCACATTTAAACGCCATTTGCAAATGACCTGTAAGCGCTGTACAAAGTGTGTCATGTGTAGTATAGAGTGAGTGGATGTGAAGATGTGTAACCCACTGGGGTCTTTGCCTCTACTGACCGGCCTCATTGCGGAGGGCTCATGGGGCCATCAGGGCTCCCTCCTCCAGTTTCGCCAAGGGTTGGGGAGGTACAGGGGTTCAGAGGGGGTTATGGGTTTGAAGAGGGTTAGGTTGGGGGGGTGGGGGGGATGAAGGCCTGGGGGGGCTGCCTGAGGACAGCTGCACCCCAGCGAAAGCCGGGGACAACTGCGGTGCGTGCACAAACAAGGGCGACGCTGTGTGCGTGAAAAGGCCCATACAGCCTGGGCGCCCGCAGGGGGATTTAGCCGTCGACTGCAGGACTTTGATACGCGGCACTGAAGACCAGGCAGCCAGAAACTGTGCCCATTCACTGATGCCCTCCCACTGACACACACACACACACACATACACACACACACACATGCATACACACTGATGGAGATCTCTCAGTGGTGGCTCCAAAAAGCCTGACACTGGGCAGACGGAACGATACCAAGAATTTATGCCCTGACACATGCAGTCATGGGTGATGCTGGGACTATTTATTTGAAAGCTTGACTGTGAGACGTTTCCTAGAAAGGTCAGCGGGTTTACAGTCCGCACACATGTCTCGCTGGGCAAGCGTTGTGCTGGTCGCGTACATTAATGACTATAGCCATTGTTATTAACCGTCATAAATCTGCTACATGGACAGAACATGTAGCACAGGACTCTGGCCGTCCCAGGGACTCGAAGGTTAAGTCAGGGCCTCGATGTTTAAGTCGATAGCGCAGCATCGAGGATTACAAAAACATCTGTACACTGTAAGTTATACAGAAGGAATTGTTAGTGACATGCCGAAACTGTAAAATTGTAATGTGTTGGTCACAGTCTGGCAAAATAGTGCATCGCACCATAAACTAAATGTTTACGAGGTTCTCCTTCTCTTGCAGTGGCACACAAATGTGTTTGTGTAATTGAAACCAGCGCCTTAAATCATCCATCTCGTTATCCAATTGAGCAATCCTGACGTCAAACATTGAGCTGGTTTTCCCTCAGGTGTGCACCGAACGGCATTTTAACAGACAGAGAAACTACAATGGTTTCCGTCTGTCGTCAGGGGGCACATGCACAGTGCATTTGGACTGTTTCTCTCTCTTTCTCTTTCTTTCGTACTCTCACCCAGGAGCTCTTCCTGTTACAGTACATCTGCTATCCAAATCAAGTCACATCTATCGAAGGATTAACTCTAAACGGCAACGATCCAGTCCCGGACTTAAAGCACAGGAAACTTCCTCCATCTCCCGCCCTCATAATAATCGCTGGCTTCCGTCTCCATTTACACGAATACCACACCCGGGATGGAAAGGAGCCGTGTTTGTGTGTCTCTTGGAAACCACACAGAAGATTACAGAGGCTTCACTGTGAATCTTAAAAAAATGTTGTGGTGATTGATGCTACAATATTAGATTAAGATTGTGTTGCAAATCCAACTGGCCCATGGGGAAAATAAAGTTATCTACTACTATATTCAAGACAGACCTGCTGTGCGTGCTCGTTCTCCTGGCAGGTTTACCATGGAAGTGAAGTTCTGCTGACTTTCTCTTTTTCTCTAACCATGTGTGTTGGTGTTGTCATAAGGCAGTGGGTTGTTGTGCTAACAGGGGGGAAAGGACTGAACAAACACACCCTAACGGGGAGGGGGGTGGGCAGGTTTTCACCTGACGTAGTCAGCTGCGGCCGGTCAAGCTCCTCGACCAACTCCACAGGAGAGACTGTTCCTTTCACTGCTGTCCAACAGTACTGCCCTACAAAGGCAAAGTGCAGCAACTACGCAAACAGCAAAACGGGCAAAAAACATTGCCTTCAAAGTTACCATAATGCCCAGTCAAACATGTTGTTGGTATAACAGTTGTGATGCTTTGTTGTGATGTACTTTCTTAATAGGAAGAAGCAGGAGATTTAGTCACAAAACAACTGAGGTGTTATAAAGTCAATTTCCGTTCTAAACTCAGTTTTGACAAAATAGTTAGTGCCTTTTGGCTTTGTAGGGCAGTGCTGGCCAACAGTAGGAACTGGGTCGTGTCCTCAGGGCAACAGCCAGGGCAGGGCTATTATGCACCTCCAAGATCATTCATGCTTTGACAAATAGGCCTTATTGAGAAATTCACTTTCTGGCCACTTCAAACATTTTGTGTGAAGGTCAAGAAGAGTGTTGTGTATATGCACTTGCAACTTCTTTGGGTTAGGTTAGAATTAGATCATAGAGTTAGGGTCGTTGTGTTATTAACATAACATATACTGTCATGTACCTATTGCTTTTGTGTACATTTTGCTTTTATGCAGTTATTGCTATGTAATTACAATTTAAGGATCATAAAAATGAAGTTGGGTCCTTCTTTTCAGGTACCTCTGCAGCTTGAGAAAGAAAGTTTAAAAAGCATATTGCAGTTTCTTAATTGTTGTAAAAAATATATATATATATTAAAAACAACAGTTTTGCAACCCTTCTTGAACTTGAGGAATACTTGGGCTCTCACTCATAAGGTGGGGTTCTAAATCAAGCATGTATGGATCAGATAACGATCTCTCTCTCTCTTTGGCGTAGTGATGAATAGCTTTCACACCGACCCCAGCGAGCCAAGGCCAATTTGTCATAGTTAACTAAACGGCCTGCACAATCAAGAGGAATTGCAAGTGGGGAGGAGGAGAAGAGGGGGACCCAATTAGCTTCCCAGTCACAGGCCCTTCCTCTCCTTGTCTCCAAGAGCTCTTAGCCCAGAAGCATGCATCAATGGTGCAATGGTGGAAAAAATGTGTGTGTGTGCATGTGTGTGTGTATGTGGTGTGTGTGTGTGTGTGTGTGTGTGTACGGCATGCATGCGTGTGTGTGTACGTTTGTGCGTGTCTGTGTGTGTGTACATGTTAAGGAGGGAGGGTCAGCTGTTTCTTAGGGTTGCTACTCACGGGTCTCATTAAAAGCCGAAAAAGACACTAGATTAATCCGCTCTTTCTGCAAACATCCATCTGTCCACGTTTATAGGGGCAGGTGGCGCCTTTCAGAAACACTGTACTGTCCTCTGGTATGTGAGTGCCCTTGACCTTTTTTTCCTATCTTTTCACACACAGACACACACACACACACACACACAAAACAAATGTCTGAAAGAGTCTGAGAATTTTTCAACAGTGCAAACTTAAACTTTGTGGTGCCTCCTTCATATAACAAAAAAGAAGAAGAAGAAGAAGAAGAAGAAAGAAAGAATTTGTGTGAGTTTCCATCCCAGTGTGGATAAAAGGTGATCTCTGATTTCAGACCCATATGTTGTATCGATGCCAGCTCTGAGCATATGGCTTTACCAAATGTTTAAGTCTGCCGGAAAGTGGCCGGGCCCGGAAGAAAAATCCGGCACAACCTTCAGCCTTGAACATCAAGAGAGGCCTGCAGAGAAGTGTTTGGGGAATATGACCCAGCAAGCAGGAAATGGCTGTTTTGTCTTCAGGCTTATTCTTGTTGTCACTGCGTGCATTGGGCCACTCTTAAGATATAACGTTTCATACTGTACCAGACACTGGAAATAGCGTATGTACGGGACGTTGTAGGCACAGAAGTGCAAACCACAACCACGAACCTCAAACAAATAGACTATTAATAACAAAAGTGGACAGCCCTCAGCACTTCCTTGCACTTGCACTTCATTCATTCCTCTCTACCACTTGCCTAGAAGTTGTCATATCCAAATATAAACATACAGGGACTTGCATTACACCTTGTTTCGATTCGAGAGCCAAAATGGTCTCTGAGCACATTTCTGTGCACTTGGGAGATGTAGAGTTTATGTTACCCCTCATAACTCCTTTATTTAAGCTGTATAGTGTACTTTGCAACCTGATGTGTATGAATACATATGATGTTTCATTTTGGGTACATGGGCTTCAGTGTAAATCCATACACTATATGTCACATACAAAAGCATCAGTGCTGCAATTGATACACTTGGGCATAGCTACACTTGATACACATTTGGGCATAGCATAGCTACTACATGGATACACATTTGACCATAGCCACACTACTTGTAAAAAAAATGTGTCCTTCATTAGTAACAGCTCTGGCCTTTTTGCTCTGTTACAGGTTAAACCAGACACTGGGCCTGATTGTGGCTGATGCCCCCCAGAGCCAGGCACTGATAAAAAGAACCAGCTGAAATTTCAGGCCAGTTCTTTGCCTTCCGATCAGGACAAAAGAAAAATCAAAACAAAACAAAAAATACCACAACAAAGAGAGACATCTCTCTCTATTTTGTGCACACGGAACATAATCTACAGTACGACCTAAGGGACAGATTGTTTCCTCGATATCACCACCAGGACATGAGGAGAGCTCAGAAAGGAAGGAGGCAAAGCTCTCTATGGACAGATGGAGAGAAATAGAGAGAGAGACAGAGAAAGATAGACAATATGAGAGAGAAAGAGAGAATATGAGAGAGAGGAAGAAAGACAGGTAGAGAGAGGGAGAGAGAGACAGTAAAGGAGAGAGAAAGACAGAGAGAGAGAAAGAGAGAAAGGAGGCTGAGCATTTTACACATTGAGAGAAAAAAACAGGAAGAGAGAGAGAGACAGAGAGAGAGAGAGAGAGAGAGAGAGAGAGAGAGAGAGAGAAGAACAACTATTGTGGATCCCTAGTGAAGTGAGGCTGGCACTCAGACTCCCTATACACACTGCAAGGGAATACTTGTCAAGAAAAGCAGGGCATGCATGGCACACCAATCACAGAGAGAGGAACAGAAATGGAAAAAAAGATGCATAGACAAAATAAAAGATGTCGGGTACACTAAGCAACGATGAGATATGAAGGGGCAGGGGTGGGTTGGGTGGGTTTGGGTGGGTAGGAGGACGGGTTGGGTAGGTGGGAGGACTTTTACAAGGCGCCATTTCTTTTGTAGGGGTCGCCGACTTCCCGCCCCCTCTCAGCGAGCTGGCCAGTAAACACTGCCATGTGTTCCTGTCAATCATAGTAACATCACCATTTGTCTCGCCCCCCCTCCAACCCCCCCTCCCAGCCCTCTCTAAGCATCATTCTGAAGCACCCTTCACCCTTTTATAGAGCGCAATCACTCATAATAACATTAAGCGGGACATGTCACTCGTAATTTGACACAATTACCGAGGTAAACAACATTTAAAGTATCGCACTTCAATCAACGGTCTGCTCTTTCCTCCCAAGCTGACTTTTAATCTACTGACAAGCGGAGTGCTGTGTCTTGTTGGGGATGCTATCTTAATGTGTCGTAATCCACAACAGATTAGCCTCTGCGTCCCATGCATTCCACACACTGTTGCTTGTGTGGGAAGACCATGGTCCAAATTCAGAGTTCTCTCTGTCTCTCTCTCTCTGTCTCTCTCTCTCTCTTTCTTTCTCTTTCTCAGTCTTTCTTTCTCTCTCTCTCTCTCTCTCTCTCTCTCTCCGCGCTCTCTGAGGGGAGGATGGTGAAATTCTGAACCATCTGCAAACAGCCTTGTTTATTTTTATCCTTTTCAAAACCGGGGCATCGCGTTGCCCTTTAATTATGAAGAGGACTAATGTTGCTTTTATTGCTACCAGCTGGAGGTTTTTTGCCACTCCCAAAAACAAACTGGATCCCGTATTACAATAATAACATGGTCAATGCTGCAAACATTTCTTATGATATTTCATTGCTCCCAGGAGACCAGACCTGGCCAGTGCCCTGCCCTCTTGATCTGACTTTAAAGAAGCCGGGCAAGCTGGTTCCATGGCAAAAATGGATCTTGACAGCAAATCTAACTTTGTTTTTAAGCTGAGGTTCAAAAAACCCTCAAGTTCAAACCGTCTGACTGGCACAGGGTCTGCTGTTGAAATCAGGTGGGAAAGGCCTCAGCAAGTGTTTAGGGATTTAAGTGGGCAAGTCAGACAGATACTGCTATAGAAGGTCACATTATATAATTTTTTTTAACAATGTCACATTTAGTTTACATTTTACAGTTTAGAGCAGAAAAAGATTATTTGGTATTGTAATCAGCTTGGAAGTACCACCAAATTAAACCTAAAAGAGGACCTGAATGAGAGGATAAAAAAAAATCCTTTAACGCACTTCTCAGCACTGGTAGCAGTGATAGCAATCTACACCTGTGTCATCCCCATCTACTCCTGTGACACATCAACAAAGATCAACATCTGACCCCCCCCCCCCCAACTGACTCCTGTAATCTCGCCACTCATCTAGCGTGTGAGTCGGAGACCCGATTAGTGTTTGTGCATGCAACTGTGTGTGAGAGAGTGTGTGTGTGCGTGTGTGTCTGTGAGAGAGGATGTGTGCACCCGTGTGTGTGTGTGTGCGTGTGTGTGTGTGTGTCACTCCCTGTGCTCAGGGTCCCATTCATTGCGAGTCACATGACCGAAACAGAGGGACAATGCCCACTGCGGGAGCCTTTCTCTCCCCTACGCCCCAGCCCCTTAGGCACTGGCAGCAAGATTTCCTTTAACAGAAATAGTTCTGCCCCAGAGCCATGGCTTTATTTAATGGAAGGCTACACATTCTGTTTTTGTTGTCTTGTCACAAGCTTCCTCTGTTCAAACCAGTCCACTTGTCTTCAAAGAGTGGTCAGTGTAGATATCAAACCCATCATTATGATTTGCACTGGCAGAAATACAAAGGCATGTTCAAGTGCAAATCTACACATTTCCAGTAGTGTTACTTGTTCCCATCTCTCTCTCTCCCTCTCTCTCTCTCTCTCTCTCTCTCTCTCTCTCTCTGTATGTGTGACAGACATAAAGGGATGTTTTGCAAAGTAGAGCAAAAGTAACAAAAGAGAGAAAAAGTGAGCATCTTTTGGAGGTAATTTAGATAGCTTTCTGATTATTTTGTTCAATAAAAAAACAAAAGAGTATGGATAGGCTTATGGGTAAGGGATAACGACCTAAGCACAAACACAAATAATGTGTATGTATGCATACAACACTAGTATTCACATGTACATTTTGCGTGACAGAATTAAGTTTTAAGAAGTCAAAAAGGCTGGTAGGCAGAATGTACCCTTTCCAGCTTTATAATGTAGACTAATGTTAAAGGAAATGTGTTAAAGTCTCTTCGCAGCACAGTCAGATCATCTGTGAAACTATTCTATACAATTCAAGTCCAAGGCTCAACAGAAAACGCTTCTAAAATGTCATTATGCTGCTCCGTTAAATATAATGTTTAGGTTATATCTAGATTGGTGTTGTTTGTTTGGGTGTTTTCTTGTTAAGGGCACATATCCTAATTAACGTTTCTGTTTGTTACGCTTAGCATCAGGTGCAGACCATGGATGGCACTGATGCACTTAACAACCCCTTTACTTTGCGATATAAATCATGTGGATGCTCTTGAGAAAAGTTGACATTTATGAAAACAAAACCTACCTTATGACGTAAATGACTCGACCACACTCATGGATCCAAGATAAAGCGACTTCTCTCAAATGAAGTTTTTGAAATTACCAGTTCGAGCAAGGACCACAAGGAACTTGGATGAAACCACACAATTTCCGCAAAAAGCGCAAATAAAGTAAGTCCTGTATCTGAATAGAGAAGTTTTCTCACACAAAAAAGAAAAACAAGTTCCAAAGAAAGTTGATGCACATCTCCTCTCTTTCAAGAGGGAAGATTTGAACTTAGTCCCAGTCGGCAAACGAAAACACCAGTTCAATGCTTGTCATGACCTCATTGCCATTCAGCCAATGGGCATAGCAATTGTGATGAAGATGCAAGTGGACGTGAAGACATCCACTGCCGAGGATTGTTTTTGTGGAAGACGGGAATGGAGACAGGCCGTACAATGATAAATCAAGCTAATTAAGAAAATGATCAATTACTTTAATTTTAAGCAAATTATATAGGGAAGTAATTTGCTAACTGTCTGATAAGTATCAAGAATGCCAGAATGTTGAACTAAAACGTGCTTCTGAAACTTTTAATATGTCTAATGACAATATGCTTTTAAAATGGCGAGATGTAGTCATCTTTTAAAGCTTTTCTTAAATATTGCAATCACTGCGATGCCTCAGCACGCTGGCAGGCATACTGCAGTACTTGTCCTTACTCACTAGGCGCCCTCTATCGTTCAGACCCCTTAATGGTGCTCCGGCATCAGCACTGTGAAAAATTCCGTTTCAGAGCGTCAAAAATGTGCTGATGCCTACCACATTAAAATATATTATACATAGTGGATACATTTTCATCACGAGCCGTTCTGGAAACCTGGATGCCTAGGCTATTGTTCGTGGTGCATCAACTTTCATGACACTCAGTTTGTCAAGTAACTTTTAATTTCTAATGGGGAGACACTTGGCTCCACAGGTCATGGGACATTAGAGCGCACCACATGAAGAAACCACATGCATTGACTGAGAGTAATAAAAAAATTCAGTTGGTAAGATGCCCCAGTGTTATCTGACTGCAGTTAGCATCCGTCAGTTGTACTTCAAGGCAGCAGCACTTGTTGCAGAGATAGGTGAATGAACTTATTATTAGAGCTCTTTTTTTTTTAGCAAAACACATATGATGTGCTCTGATTATTTTTGCACAGTACACACATGTGAAAAAATGTTTTCCCCGTTTTGACACAATCTGTACATCGGCCAAAAAATATATATCTTTCATGTTTTGCCAAACAAAAACACAATGAACACTTACTGCTGTGCTGCCTCTCTTTGTCTTACTGTAAAGGGGCATGACAAAAGCTTGGAAAAGACAAGCCTGGCAGCAACAGTGTCCACTATTTCTGTGGTTCAGTGATCTTCTGGCAAGCTGGGTAGACGAAAGAGCTCCATATCTTGTGACACCACGACCTACAGGAAACTCTTTGTCAGGTATTTTCTCTGCTGGCAGAATCGGTCTGTGAGGGATGCTGTTTGGAAAAGCAGATGGCAGAAAAAGGCCATCAACAATCAGCGTAAACACAAAAAAAGAATATTGTTCAGTTACAATCGAAGAGTGTCTATACTCAAGGTCAAAATAAAGGTAGACATCTTACTGTGTTGTGTTACACTGGGTTTTAGAGAGGTGTTAATCCTGGCTTCAGAAAGTAAAAACCCTGCCACATATTTAATTGGAAGCAGCTAGTCCCAATGCACACACAAAGCATCACCTGCATTAGGTCCACTGGCAGAAGGAATACAAGGCAGAATTTTTATTTTCCGATTCTGGGATTGACTCTTCCGGAGTTTCATGTTTAGAGTGTGTGTGAGGTGTGGGAGCAATTTATGCGCTATATTCACCAGAAGTGTTGCTCTCCACCTCCCTCTTGTCAGAATCACTCGAAACAGGCAACTCACATGGCTCCTCTGGGTCCTCACCCCCAGGGAGCATGAGGTCCTGCTGCAAACTTCTCACGCAGCCCTGAGGAAACGGTAAAAGGACAGTGAACAACGGTAGTTTGATTTGCATCCAAGGCAACATGAACAAACAGAGACAGTGTAGGCCAATGAGATATATATGCTAAATTGCCTCGGGTGAACCATTATCAGTCAATGGCATCATTTGTTTTTGTTATCCGTAAAGTATCTGCAACAAACATGGAATGACTGTTGTTTATCTAGATAATTTCAAACATCCTGCTTTCTAATACACAACAGGATGCTAACATTACACAGTGGTCTACATGTACGTAACCAATAAATAACAAAATAGTAATAATAAATCATGCACTTGGACTAGCGACAGAACAATCCAGCAGGGGTCACTGTTGCTGCAGACACAGTGTATGGTATCATGATGAACAGGTTGAGTTTCATCCCTATCCTTGCTGTGATTGGCTAGCATCCTTCCCTGGCGCATCATCCAAGAGCTACATTAAGACTCTACCTGAGAGATGCACGGACCTGTACGTGTGCTACAGAAAACTTCAGCTATCTGTGAAAGGAGACAATTTTTATCTAAATGTGTTCCCTGTATGTGCATGTAAAGAGATTATCCTGTTAGAAGGTACCTTTATGGCTGAATGGTCTCCTATGTTCTCAAACTGAGAGACGAGATCATCAAATGTGTGCTGGGGGTAAAGCTGGCAAGCCCAGCTCTCTACTTCGCCCAGGAGTGTATGGAGGTCCTCCATCTAAATGGACAGAACTTTTCTCACACATCATCACAGGCCTCATTTTAGCATCGCATGTACATTCTTTTATTCAATAATTTATTTTAATTGACAATAACAATGAAATCACACATTATATTTCATTTATAATTAATTCACAATTACACACACTACTGGAAAATAGTCTGCCATTAAAAGTACTGCAATAGTAAATATTCATATTTAGTAAATAGTAAATAGTAAATAGTAAATATTCATATTCATATACAAGTTCACACAAGTTCTTCCATTTGAAAATTGGATGTAAATTTACACTTGTAGCTTGAAATACTGAAACAAATCCTGCCATCCCAATCTTCTGTCAAACTAGGTTCAAGTGCATGCACAGATGGCAGGTGCTTGCCCGCCAAAAGAACATATCCACCAATAAGATCTGAGGATTAGTTTGCTGAGCCAATAGCAGCTGCCGGCGACACATGATTGACTTGCTTGGACAGGTGCTATTTTAAGAGCCAGTCTAAGGGCTTTTCAGTAATCCAGCTAGGGGTTAGTTTTATTTTGAGGTCTCTCTTAGGTTCAGGCCTTGGAGGAGCGAGAGAGAGAGAGAGGGAGAGAGAGAGAGAGAGAGGAAGAGAGAGAGAGAGAGAGAGAGAGAGGAAGAGAGAGAGAGAGGAAGAGAGAGAGAGAGAGAGAGAGAAAGGAAGAAAGAGAGAGAGAGACAGGAAGAGAGAGAGAGAGAGAGTGAGAGAGAGCTGGCCAAAGTGCCCAGCTGGTCACTCTACGGACAGAGAGGGATTATGGACACACACTGTCCTTGGCCTTGCTGCCCAGACCCTAAAGCAGACTTAAGAGTACACCCTGACAGGGGCCACTGCTTACGCACTTATGGAATTAGAACAAAGTGAAAATTTCCCCCACCCATACAACTACACGTGTAGTAGCACACAGCCCTGGTACACTGACTGAGGCCCTAATCCACCTTCTGACACCCCTGCTGGGGTAACACACGGTGCAATAAAACAGACTTACAGACACCTACAGCCACTGCGTCTGAGGGGGACATGTGGGGTGGAATGGTGAACTCTGTGGCCTGCAACCATTTTCGAGAATTTCTAGCAATTTCTGGAAAATTCCTGGTGACTGTATTTTTGCAAGTGTGGTAATAAAATATGCTTACACATTAAGCAATCATTTAAACGAGTATGATGGGTTAAATAACATGTTAGGAGTATTGTAAACATAAAACAGCTGACTGTTTGCAAGGCCTGTCCTTTGATTACTTAAGCATAAGCTATCTGCTGAAACTTTAATCTGCTGATTAATGTCTAATGACAAGTTAAAAATGGACAGTGTCACCATAACAGCACAGACTTTCCCGTTACGCCCTCATGGATGACCACCCTGTGCAACCATTACAGTGAAAGTGACTGAGGACACACCACACACACAAGCATAAACGCACACACACACATACATACACACACACACACGCACGCACACACACATGCACAGTTGCACATACACACACATATACACACGCATAAACACACACACACACACTTGTTATTGCGTCACACACACACTCCCACAGCTGACTCAGAGGATGAAACTGGTGCACAGGCTGTTGTGTGTCGCAACCACCCAGTACACCAGGACCAACACGGCTACCCAGTCACCGTGGCGATGACGCTTTACCAGATGGAGGCCCTCACACAGTAAACGGATGTGAATTTTGGGGCGAGATTTCCAGATGCGATTTCCCCAGGCACGGCACATAGGTAGATTAGTCTACATTTCCCGAGACAGAGGGGGTGGCATACTCTCATTCATAGAAACAGCTGCACATGCATTAGTCTGACTAGACATAACACTATCCAGTTACTGTAGTTTAGCAAGTGTGGTACTACAATACCGTTAGGTGTTTACACATTTAGCAATGATTAAAACAAGTCTGTTGATGTAAACAACATTTTCTGAGGCACAGGAGGTACACTTTCATTCATTAAAACAGCTGCGCACATAAGTCTGACTAGACCTAATCTTTTCTGCATCACATCATACAACAGTTGTTGCATACATGCAGACAACTTTCGCCCATTCATCTTTTATATCCGATAAAGGCTGTAATCCAATTATGTAAGAATGCAGGCGATACATTGGTGAATGATACATACTGCAAAAGAGACAACATTACTTGAAAATCACAATTTTATGAATTTTGAAAACTAATGTGAGGGTTCCTCATGCTAAAGTTCATTCATAAAGTTTATTTTTGCATTGCAGTCAATAAAGACAAAAGGTTATCCTTTTGTAGTATTTTTGTAAAACATACTGGTGAAAACTGTGAATTTGAAAATGTGTTTACCACAAGTATAGCTTACCATCTGGAGTGGTACATGTTACAGCAATATTATAATTAAGAATGACAACTATATTACCCAAATATTACCTCATAGCCTTCTCCTTTGAAAGATGTGTTGCAGAGAGTGTTCCCCAGAGTGAAAATGCCTTTCTCAGACACCAGCCTGTCATAAAATAAAACAGTTTTTAGTATGTTTCAAGTCGCACCCCCATCCCTCTGATCTTTGCGTTATTATTTAAATCACCTCTAGGTGGCGACAGTGTACTTGACAAAAACACACTGAACATTTAGCATTGTATCTGGACGCTGTTAGAGGTTTTAAACCATTCAGGTATGGACACACTGATAAAATCACAAACTTCAAAGACACGATTACATGATTTAACTGCATTATAAGCACACTGTGAGGACAATGCAACTTTCCTCTCTGATGAAAATCACTGCTGTCATAAACTTGACATGACAATTTCACCAGGTACTAACATGTCAACGTCCAGTTCAGCCTGAGGTTTTCTCCATGCAGTCATGGGCTCTTCCTGCATGTGTGAGAGGAGTACTTCATCGATCTTCTCATCTGCACCGATGCACATGTTCGCATGAAATCACAGATATTAAAAGAGTAATGTGCAGCTTTTACTTGGATTGCCAGTGCATTGTTTTACATTAAAAGATGATGATGCAGGCTAATAAATCACATGTGGTAATACTCTAAAATCCCTTTGCATTTTACACCTCTGTCCTTATATGAAGACACTGATTGCATTTCTATACATTTCCCTGTCCCTGCCTCTTCTATTGTCCCTTACAAGCACATGGGTTATTACAGGGATAGAACAGGCACTAAAAACTACAAAGGAACAGTAAAAAAAAAACAATACACAGACATTGGTGTATCCAGGGTGGTAGCCTTTGTTGTGTGTTTGTGTACATAATAAGAATGTCTAATTTTCTGATTTGACCTGTTGTGCCACAGGAACTATTCTTAAAAACATACCAAGAGGAACTTGCCTCAATGACTAACCTGTTAAAACACAACATTAACAATGTATCTTTCCGTAAATGCTGTGCAACAGCTGAATAGATAGTCATGCAAGTAAAGATATTTTTTTCCTCGTGGCTCTTTTCAAGTTTTTACATGCCAGCATTAACAAACATATGCAAATAACTGTAAAAACCTATAAACATGGTAAATACTGTAAACATAAAAATATATAGGCCTATACAACAAAAGATAAAGACTGCTTGGCTGTCTGGGACAATTTACCCCCAACGTCTTGAGTGCTCCCGCCAGATGAGGAGGCCCGTTTCCTAGGTAACTGAGCAAAAACCGGGGACAGAGGAGGAGGAAAAGGCTGGTATTTCTCATCCTGGAGGTCTTCGTATGAGGGCGGAACAGCAATATGGTAATGTTCCTCTGAAATCTGCATGCCTGCAATTTAAAACGGCAAATTAATTCACATTTGCCTATGTTCCAAAGAGCCATCTGGTGCTGCAATGTCCACAAAACGCTGAGAAAACGATTATAGTCTACTGTTTAAATAATGTGTACTGTGTAATGATGTTGTCTGTTAAAATATGCACTAGAACAATGAAATAACTTGCAATTGAATTATTTGGTCTTGTATTTGGGCTTGAAATGAAATCCTTACCGTTTCCTTTGAAACAGTATGTCCATGAAGCCACAACACCGCGGACGGCTGAAGGAAAGGGTAGGGCAGGCTGGAGGAGAAGCGCAGTGGACCACTCACCCGAAAGCCAAACAAACTCCACGCGGCCGCTAAGCTGACAGGAATAATTACGCATGTGCGTCAGGTTGTTACTGTTGTGTTCTAAATATATGTTATAGCTAAAATAGTGTCTGCTGGGAGAACCTAACGAAAGTTAAAATGTGGATGCAATGACCAGCCATTAAACATAAAAAATACAATGAACATGTGCCCTATTACGCATAGCCTACTATTGTGGAATTGCATGATGATGTGCTTTAAAATAGTAATTATGTGTTTGTAAAAGCCAGATGTAAACCTAACGTGTGAGGCTACCCAACAAAATGTAAATGCCAGAGCAGGCTAATCCATCATATTGTGGAGGTGTGTTGTTTTTGAGACGTTTTGGCATCCCTGTTAGTAAGGTTAGATTCGTGTTGGAGGTAGTAAGGAGGATAAAATAATTAATTAATGAATAACTGAAGATATCTGAACTGCTTTTGTTCTATACAATATCTCAGTTGATTTTTATCTTGAATGGCTTCCACTGTGGAGAAAGTCGTGTTGATGAACAACACATATCCATTTAAGCGTTATTGGATTTATCAGGACAAATCACTCTTCGACGGACAGAGGAAAACTTGCATTGAATATAAAGCTAAACACTGAAGTGGGCCTAGCAATAGTTCACAAAAATAATATGAATGTACATTTTAAGGTTGCCGCTCAAAACTGTTCAGTGCATAAGTGACAACGCGTCGTCAAATGGAATGTGGGCTGTGCACAGGAAGCCCTGTGAACCTCGACCAATGATAGGAATGGTGCCTCCCATCATGTGGAAGTAGTTCCTTTCTTCGATTGAGGGGAGCCAAACAAGTGTCCCCCCAACGTGAAGTGCACAAATTTGGTAAATGTAGGGTAGATTGTTTGTTTTTCTAACTAGGCTGTGTGTTTATTCCACCTGTGTACGATATACTCCAAATCATATTATAGACACAATGCAGTCGAATGACTGTAGCCTGTAGTCTATTTATTTTTAGGTGCGATAAGGACGCAGTACCTTGCTAAAAATAATGCTCGCAACCAAGATTTACGTAGGTGAGCCTACGCATTTCGAACTTCTGTTTTTAACCATGATCTAATTCTGTGCGATTAACCCAGTGCGTTACATTTCATGTGTTACTTTCACTGGTACAGGGTTAAGTGAGCCCATGCCCATGGGTGCTACGCGTGTCTGCTGACGTCACGTTCAACTTAGAATAAACAAATGCTGTCTGCTGTGTGACCTTGCATGTATTGTACAATAATACATGCGTGGTCCTTAATTGATTTTCTGACGTATGTGTGTCGTAGGCACCAAATTGGGTTCCTGTGCAGAGTTTGCGTGTGCAGTTGTACAGCCAAATGGCTATTTCAGATAGGAACATGATACAGATGGTCTGCAATAGGTCTGTGACATAGTTTTTTTTTTTTTTTTTTTGAGACTGTTGAATACTTACTGGTATCTTGACCATTATCAGTGCATGTCATACATGCCAGGTTTGGTTTTGTCTGTGTACGTATTAGCTTTCCTTACTGAAGTGAAAACTTAGTCGACATGTCTGATCAACCTAAGGTTGCCACCTATGTCTGACACAAAAACGGGACATTTCGGCAACCCAATCAACCTTTTTGCTTATAAGCAGCGACCCGGGTGTCAGTGTTCCGGGAGAATATTTTTTTTCCTTGGGACAGACCATTAAAAACTGAGACAATTGGGTAAAACCGGGACAGTTGGCAACACTAGATCAACCTCATGCAGCAGGTTGTACTGCTGGAATGCTATGGTGCAGTCAGTGTATGGTTTACTTGTCTTCCTAGAACTGCCCGTGAAAAGGGATGTAGTGGAGGATAAACACAAGTAAACAGCGTTTACCCACCAAATCTCAGATTTCAGAATAAGAGTTCATCCACCTCTCAACAGAGTTTAGCCACCTATCAATACAGTCATTTCACCCTATAGTAGAATTTATGTACCAAACACAATTTCTAACATTCCATAATCACACCATGTCATCTATATGGGCACTAGAGACCATAGAAATGCTCTGGGACTGTCTTGCATGTCTTTAAAACATCTTGTGTTGCACTGTGCATCCACCTCAGTGTGATCACCAAATTCATAGTTTACCCCTATCTGATTTCATCACCGCACCCTTACCTGTGTGCCATACTATTTTGTCCTCTTTGTTGTTTTCTGCAGAGATGCGCTGGCTGAGGAGTCCTCTTCCAAAAAGATGTGTTCTGCTGTTTACGCAGAGGCTATTCTGTTCACAAAGGCAACTGCCCATTTTAACACTCTTTACAAAGGTAAATCACTATGCTTTCGTTTGGAACATGAAATGTATAAACCGAAAGCCTGCTGAAAGTCTCCCCTTTCTTATGCAGCAGCCATTTTAATCGTTTTCTATCCTATATGTAATGCCACAGCCAGACAGACAGCACTCAGCAATTTGACATAATAGAACCAGGATGTGGAAAGATGTAGGAAAAAGATGTAAGACATAAATATGCCTGGTTGGAAAGAGGAAAGGGGGGGGGGTACAAGTGATTCCAGTAGACAGAGGCACTTAGGGCAGACCCACAGACCCAGCCATGCATTGGGAATAGATTTAACAGATCCCAGCAACAACATCTGAGCTCTCCGTCTGTCTAGAGCTAATCCTCTGATAAGATCTGATAAGTGGAAAGGAATATGATTTAGTAGGTGATTCAGTGCTCTGAACAGTGTTGCGTGAATCATAGACTAGGTGTGAGATTAAGTGTGATGGCACTGCATTCTACTAATGCGTGAAAGAATCATCATTGTGATAAACCACAAAACACATACATAAACATAAAGAATTAACACCTTCCTATGACTTATGTTGTAAACAAATGTATTCTTCTGAAAGCTGTTCTGTCATCAGGTTACAACCGTTCTGAACCTTTTCGAATTTAAGTTCTAGATTTTTAAGGGAAGAAAAAATCATATTCTTTTTCAGGATCCATGCCCACTCTGTGATGATGCAAAAGAAGTCCTTGAACCATACAAGCACAGAGTAAGGAAAATATGTTTCATAAACGTCAACATTTTATGTGGACAAATGTAAATCGATCCTGTTCTGTTATACAAACAATTGAAGTGTTGAACATTGCCGAAACAACAATAAAAATGTGCCCTTATCTTTTATTTTTTACAGTTCATACTACACGAAGTTGACATAACTCTGCCCAACAATAAAGTTTGGTATGATAGGTATAAGTTTGACATACCTGTATTCCATTTGAATGGCCAGTTCCTCATGATGCATCGAGTCAACACCACACTTCTTGAAAAGCGTTTATCAAAGCTCGAGGACACCTAGTTCATGGCTTCATATGTGTCAATAATATGTTTTTATTTTTCATGCCCATGATAACATGTTTATGACTGTGAGAAGCTTTTGTATGTAATGAGCAATAAAGACCATGTTTATTTCACCATGCCATGTTTACATGTGGCTTCTTTGTTTGGCATAAGAGGATTAAATTATCAAGTGCCACAGCTCGAGCATCATCTGCACGAGCTCAGCCGCCAGGATGCGCGGTGTAGCTTTTGGTACCCAGTGTCGGACTCAGCTTCAGCCTGTCAATGAAGACCCTCCCATTGGTGGCAAGTTTTGTTATTGTAATCACCTGATTGGCTGGAAGGAACCGTTATACTAAACGTCAGGCTAGCCAGACGGTCGCGCACTCAACAGCTGACCGTGGAAGTTGGCGTGGTGTTCTCTAGCTGTTGCAAGTAGCCCGTATCGGGAAGTTGTTTTCTGTTATAGTCCAAACGAACGTTTAAAGCCTATAAACAAGAAGGCTGGTCAACTTTACAGATGCTGGTTTAAGGTAAGCAAATCACCCTTTATGTCTCAAAACCTTACTACAAATCCTGGGGCTATGACTCCTATTCGACCGAATGAAACGCCTTGGGAAAGGAGGGGTCGGGGTGGTCGTTTCGTCAGATCAGCCATTTATTGTAAAAATAATCAATTCAGAAAGCATTTGGAAAGTACTATTCATTAGCAAATTCCGTTTACAATAGACCTCAATCTATCTTCATGTGTTAAAACTCATGCCGTGCGTTACCAAAAAATCAGTCAGTCCATATGAATTGTAGACTACCAGGCTGTTCACGTGTAGAGTGTTATTGTTCTTGAATACCTGTCCGACCTTTGCGTAGAGCAATGGCACTGTTTTTGTGCAGTCGACGTGACAAAAATGTGTCCGTATCACGCGACCTCTCAGCTCACCAAATGTGCCTGTTTAAAATGCCAGCCTCAGTAGATGTCACATTTGCCACGAGCGGATGATTACTCGGTGCATTTCTCCCACAGTTGCCATCACTCTCAGCTGTTGCAGCATCGGAGTTTATTTCTATAGAGTGCTCTTTCCCGTGTGAGAGTTGACGCTGTGGTACTTTGGTCAGTCATAGGCAATTTGACAACACCTGACATTGGCCATGTACCTACATTGGCAACACCGACATTGGCTAACCTAACAGAAAATGAAACTAAAAACAGTCAGGAAATGTTAAGGCACGTGAAAACCACCTTTATGTCAACGACAATTGTCTTCGTGGTGGGTTCATTTAGATATGTAAAAAAAAATAACGGTTATTTTGGGCTCATTCAGATACCTGGGATTTAGGTAGGCACGACACGTTTTTTGTTTCTTTTTGAGCTATCCTAAGACAACTGCGAAACAGTTGAACTGTAATGTGAAACAAATCTCATGTTCAAGATAGGTTTCAAGAAGAAATACACAATGAAACAGAGATATGCAACTCCCATCTTTATTTCTCCCCCTGAAGATATGATTATTTAACTGTATAACTGTAATGTATGAAGTAGATGTGAACAGAGACACCCAGAAGAAAAAAATAAGTCCTCTTTACACAAGGGAAATGATCATAACTATACGGCTGAAGTACTCTGACGTCTTAAAATCAATAGTCAAGCTGAAGTAGAACTAGCGCAATAAGTTGCTGGCTGGCAGTGCCAGTCCCTGCTGAAAGGTAGATGTCCTGAATGATGCTATTGGTCGCAGGCACTAACCAGCATAGATCACATCACCATCACCACAGCAGCAAAGCAACTGTAGATGGAGCATCAGTGATTAGTGCAAAGTTAATGGTCTTTTTAAGAAATCCTTTTCAGACAGACAGACAGACAGACAGACAGACAGATAGACAGATAGACAGATAGATAGATAGATAGATAGATAGATAGATAGATAGATAGATAGATGTAGAGGGAGAGACACACAGAGAGAGAATCACTGGTGGAGATTTGTCTACCACGAGCTGGTTAGTGGTCTAATCATTGTAGTATGTCTGGAATAGTGTTTTTTTTTTAAAGTGTACTTTTATAATATTCTACCCTGAGCTGAATTCAGTACAGTGTGTTCATGCTTTATGCAAGGTCGAGACAGAGAAGAGGTGCCACTTCAAGTCTTAAGAAAAGATAGCCTTGTGCTTAAGCTCCTTGTATTGTGGACTGTGTCATGTTTTACAACACTGTAATTCTGGAACATCCACTGTGTTTGTTGAACAACACTCTCAGAGAGATGATGATATGAGTTTCCTTGGGTATGGCTTTGTACAGTGATATGTATTTTCCTTGAGTGAGATGATGAATAGTTTGTTGACAGTACTTGAGACACTTTGCTGTTGTTGGTAGGCCCCTGTTATCTCATATGGTACGTTACCACCCTGTAGCCGTAAGCTACTGGCTTCTTCAGTATTTAGATAAGCTCCCCAGCAGTCACGAAACCTCAATGCCAACACTGCCACTTACACTGACGCATTATGTGACACTGCTTTTTTTTGTTGTTGTTCAAGTGTTGTTTGTATTCACCATATAGATAATCATGGATTTCTTAGAAGCCTGTCTTTGTCCTGTGTAATACGCATGCAGCACATAAAAATGCTTTTGGACATCATTGTCCTTGCCTAATCATTATGCTTTTTCCCTCACAAATAACGACTGTCACAGAGGACATTTGTCTCTTGGATGTGGGTTTTATTTATTCAGCAGAGATGATGGCTTGCACAAAAGACAACTGTAAAACCGTGTGTACCTTTGCGAGCTATGTGAAGGACAAAGCACCTGGGGAAAAAAAACAACTTGCTCGATGATGTTGCCTTTTCAAAACTCATCCGCCCTTTTTGGATGTCCTAGACTATTGAGGTCGTTCAGTTTTTGAGCACTTTCATTATCGTCTGTCATTGTGAAATTTGAGGAAGAGGCGAAACAAAAAAAAAGGCAATTTATGAAGTTCAGAGGTCTGAGAAAGAAATGAAGACAGTCAGTCATTTCTTAATGAAAGTGGGCCTTTACTTGTTCCCTTTTGTAGTCTTTTAGTCTGTCAGAGAACCATAGGGTCCTGTTGCTAAGCAATTTAGGGGAAGGACTGTACTGCTCCATTTGCACAGTGGAAAGAGACAGCCTAACAAACACCATGTTTGTGGAAACTCTTATCCCAGCTTATACAAAAACACATTTGCAGCATATTGTTGGAGAAAAGATGGTCCATAGCTCCACTAATCCCCTCCATATTTGATGTTAATGTAGGATGAAGCCAGCAGAGAAGCTATTACTCTCAAGTCTTCAGCAGTGACGTTAACATCCTCTTACTGACTGACGCCAAGGAAGCCGGAATCAATAAGCCAGAAGAGCACAGCCTCTCTTGGAGAGCTGAAGAGTTGAGAGTAGCATGTTTTATTATCAAACAACATTTGGGCCACAGTGATCCGTTTTGCAGTAGTATATTCTTGCCATGTCACCCATTGCTGAAATTTTAACTTTTAGACCTGCAGTTTAACCAGCCTGTGTGTGTTCAACAGTATTCAGTGACAGATACTCAGAGGGTCAAGCAAGTTATTAAACCTCAAGTTTACGTGCAGTCCCTCGTGTGGCACCCTCTCTCACCTCCAGTCACATGTCACAGCATGGGAGTGGATACCCGCTCGTACAAATCAGTGATCAATCATCGCCATTGATTCGGTTTCTCCCCCCTCTCCGCTGAGAACCCCGACCTTTTCCAGGACAGGCCACGCACTGTCGATAAATATGAACAAGGGCAGTGACTGTGTCAGTCCCTCGGCCGCAGCGGTGACAAAACCCCAAGCGATCGAACAGCACACTGAGGATTAGTGTAAGCCCGCCAGTGTGAATGGAGGGGAAGAGCACGGAAAAATAACAGAAAGGGCAGAAGTCCCACTGGGGCCTGATTTGCGCTAATGCCCCACAAGGGCAGATGGGGCACGATTAAGCTATGCGGGGGGGTGGGGGGTCTCTGTGCCACGCTGAGTGGCATCGTGCCCAGAACCCAGTGGGCACTGCTCCTGGAACTGGCCCCCACTCTGGGCTTGCGTGCAGTAACCCCCCACCACAAAGCAAGGCTGTTTGTAGCTGGTTTGTAGCAGGTCTAATTGTCATATTGATAAATTTCACCAGAGAACAGCTGGAAGTGTGTGTTTGAAAAAGAGAGTGTCAGAAAAAGGGACAATTTCTGCATCTGTGCTTAATGTCATTTTTAGTCCTGATTTTTATCTATTTTGTTATACGAAGCACTTTGCTACGGCAGAAAACAAAAGCCAGAATCACTTTTGATGACTTTTGTGATTCTTGTTTTTTCCATTTTTCAACATCCTACAGTGTATGTTTCACACTCAGGAAATGTTGAAATGGTCTCACCACATTTAACGGTTTCTCTAACTGTCTAGCAATCCACAGCTCCCTCCTATATCCTCATTCACTCAGTCTGTGGTTCCTCAAATGTTTCAGCTGGCTTTTCTTTTTCAAATATATATATTTTTTTTCAAATATATATATAAATATATTGTTCCTTGCAGAGTGTTAAAAACCCCACAAGGAGAACTTGGAGGGAAATCATAAAAGATTTTTGGGGTCCGGCTTGGAATGCAGCGAGGCATCATGGGATTGATTCTCATGCACTGACCCAATTCTGGGAGAGGACACCACACCCCCCTCACCCAACCCCCAACCAAACTCCCCCGAACACACACACACACATACACACACACACACCCCTAACATCCCCATCCATCCCATTACTCCACACCCCCGCCTTCTTTCTCACCCAGAAACCAGACTGTGGGAGTGTGTTGAGCGAAAGGGGTCTTCTGGAATGGAATGAAAGCGGAGGGAGAGGCTAGCTGGATGTGGTCAGCACAGTGCCAGGAGAGGAGGAGGAGGAGGAGGCCCATTGAGGAGGAGAAGGAAGAGAGGGAGCTGGGGTTGGGGAAAGCGTGTCTCGGAGGAAAGGGTTGGGCCTGAGGTTGTGAGGGGTGTGTGGGCAGATGCCACGGGGGAAAATAAAGAAAAAAAACCCAAAAGTCCCTTTTCCCACTGTCGTCATGGTGCCGAGAATGAGGAAGCCCAGGTTCATGGCAAGAGAATGCCTTTTGGCAGGGCTGTTAGCTACAGTTCCTGATAAAAGTATGTCTGGTTTCAGTTCAAATTGTCAAGGAATTGCAAACACAGTAGGTTTGTCATACTTTGGCCCTGTAGTGAACACTTAATTCCCACTTAATGTCAGTGTGGTGAAGTATGGTACCTTCTGTCTGTGTTGCCTTAATTAAAGCAACAGCAAGTAGTTTTTTCAAGCTTAAATATAATGTTTCCAAAATCGTTTTAGTGGTTCATCAACTTGTAACAGGGTGAAAGGCACTTCCGAATTCGCTTTGCCACCCTACATGGGCTATTCTGCACTAGGGAAGTTTGGAGGAGCAGAGCGTCTCTCTGTAGTTCTCTATGAGAGACAACTCCGTTTCCAACCTGAAGGGTAACCAAAGACAAAAACTACTTAGTATTGCTTTAAGCCAGGGACCTTGACGTCAGTGACACCTCATTCTATCCAGTGAGCAAGACAAGACATTTGTGCATAATGTCCTGTACCTAGACATATCTGCTCCTCTCTATGTGTCTAGGTGGGAGGTGTCGGGCTCATTGATTTTACCTTAATGGTGTAGGAAGTGATTCACATCACTTCTTAATCTTAAAAGGATCACTGCTTCGGAAGGTCACTCGCCGTGTTATTGTAGTTGCAAACGCCGACTCCTCTTGTGTCCTCTTTACAATGAACCTAACACCAAATGGCCTTTCTTAAAATAAATGTTCGTAATTAGATGAACCCCTCAGACCATTGCCAGATCAGGGGGATCAGCATCCATGACCGAGTGTCCTCCTCCCGACTGACTGAAGAATTTCCAGCTCATTAAGTTTCCCCGGGTCTTTAATTTCGCCAATCAGAAAGGATTAGTGGAGATACGAGCGACATGCTCGTCTCAAAGCAGACACAGCTCCGTGCTGGACACACAAAAAATCAGCCTTGGAAATCAATACTGATCTCATAATTACTGAACTTGCCCTTCAGCGACTTGTAATTACTGTCGTGAAGTGACATCAGCACTGGTATTTCGTCAGTCTCGCTCCCTGTCTTTGTGCTTTACCTCAGTGGCTTGGACAGATTGGCTTCTCCGCCGACAGGCAGGCAAGCAGACAGACAGACAGACAGACAGACAGACAGACAGACAGACAGACAGACAGACAGACAGACAGACAGACAGACAGACAGACAGACAGATAGATAGATAGATAGATAGATAGATAGATAGATAGATAGATAGATAGATAGATAGATAGATAGATAGATAGATAGATAGATAGATAGATCAGAGAGGGAGACAGACCAGTCTATGTAGCTGATGAGGAAGGAATGCAGGCACTCGATCAGCGCTTGGTGCCAACTGTGCCTTTGGAGTCAGCAGCTGTGGCCGGCATGTGGCTCCCGCCATCCATGGGGCGCTTGTCACCCGCCGATGGGGGACCGCCATGGATTTGCGTACAACAGTGACAGTCCTCACACCCCGACATCTATTTCAGTTCAAGATTTGTACTCGTGTCAGCCGCGACAGTGTGTATGTGTGTGTGTGTGTGTGTGTGTGTTTGGCTATAGCCTTCGACCAGGGTGTCAGGCACTTATAAAGCCAGAGACTGTTAACACTGCAAAGGATTTCCGCCATGGGAAGAGAGTCATTGTCATTCCATCGTGGAGCGAGCTGAAGTGGTGTATGGGGCGTACAGGCCTTCAGGACTATGACTGGGTGTGGACGGCTGTGCAGGACAACAAAGACTGCGAGGGCTATTTAGAGGCAGAGGGAGAGCTAGCCAAGATAGCCGCCCAAGATCAGCCAAGCTTAGTCTCGGTCCTGAACCGGTTAAACATCCAGTCTTGTGTCATTGAGTGGATCAAGGATGAGTGCATATGTAACATTACATTACATTACACTTAGCAGACGCTTTTGTCCAAAGTGACTTACAAAAGGAGGACATAATAGCTAACAGATGTGTAGAGAACATCGAATGCACCTTTGTAAAGAGATGGTTAGTAGAAATTAGCTTTGTTAGGAAGGAAAGCAGTCTCGGAAGAGAAGGGTCTTCATGGGCTTTTTGAAGGTCGAGAGGGATATGTATACAGAATATATGATCATTTATTTAAATGTTGTTATTACAGAAATAGTTTAAGTAACATTTAGTAACATTAGTAGTTACTAAACAAAGTAGTGTGAAACCAAAGCGGAGAAAGAGAGTACGGATATGGATACATACAAACAGTAGAGCCAGTGAAGTAGCTGAGCAAATAAATGGTGTTTATTCTTCTCAGTACGGGCAGTCTGACTCACAAAGCATGCTGTTGTCTTTTTTACATGGAGAAAAGAAAGCCCCACAAGACTGCCTGCTTGCCTGCCTGCCTGCCTGCCTGCAGTACGACTGAAGCGTACGATATCTCTCCCCTTTCACTTATCGCTGCCTTCCTTCTGGAGAAATGCCTCTCACCTCTTCCTGTCCCCCTCCGCTTCAGGCATCCTCTGTCGTCTGTGAGCTGTACTGTGTCTGCGTTTGTGTCAGTGAGTGAACTGAATAGTCACCTGTCAGGGAGAAAGACACAGACGTTAATCTTAAACATGAGATGTTTACGTTATATGTAAATGTAAATGTTATATATGTATATTTGTAAATAGTAAATGTTAGAATTTTATGTGTTTTAGCAGATGCAATCAGGGCTGGCAACATTCAGGTATCAAACCAGAGTTAATGATTTATTTAACAAAGACACTAGCACTTCTAGCACTATGCTTTTATGCCCACAATTATGCCAGGGTCTAAACAAAGGCATTGTAAAAGCAGAATTTATAATTCAGGAGACAAGTGTTCCTCCACACACAACAAGCCCTGCTATACGCTAGCAGACAGAAATTGTACATCTCCTGTGCCATTTTTTCAAGTGACACTTGTCCCCAGGACCATAAATTGGTCTTAAGTGAGTGCGCTCTGTCTACCTGCCAAGGTCATTGTGAGACATCCTGGATAGGTGTATTTTGTCCAGCAGCACCCTGCTAGTCATTCAATAAGGTTGTGGTGAGGGGACTCGGTGGGTGGTGGTGTGAGGACTGTGGAGTGGCCAGGGGACTCTGTGGGTGGTTGTGGTGGTGGTGTGAGTAATGGTTGTGGTGCTCTGCTCATCTGATGCTGTAATGTGACCTAGGTTTCAACCTCACTGCACATTTTCGCAGAATCCTGTGGCAGCACATTTTCATCAGGCACTCATGCTGGTCACTGTTGTTTGGACACACACACAAACACACACACACGCACACACACACACACACACACACACCACACACACGCATACACATACTCTCTCTTCATCCTCTCTCTCTCTCTCTCTCTCTCTCTCTCTCTCTCTCTTTCTCTCACACATTCACACTCTTTCTCTCTGTTACTCACACAACCAGTTCGACACCCAAACACCCACACACAGCCACACACACACTCGAGTTCACTGTGCTCTGTCAGCATCTATTTGTGGCAGCTGCTAGCAATGGCTCACCCCCACCCTGCCCCCAATCTGCACACATACACACATTTACACACATACACACAGACACACACACACACACACACACACACACACACTCATTTACACAGACACACCGTAGTGCTGTAGCAACAGGAAGCACTCCTGGAACAAGGAAATGGGAGAGAGAGAGCACAGAAGCTGTCAGTCAAACGCACTTCTCCCCAGGAAAGACCCACTTTGCAGTGAACTCATGATCACCAACCAGGGCTGAAACTCAGATAAGCACAAACAACAGACTGCCATTTTATCCATGGCCTTTGTTTAACTGAAATAGCAGCTCGGGATATGTAACTTTGGGCCGTCTTCTCATGAGGTTTAAAAAAGACATGATAAAGGGTATGGTTTGCCAAATGTTCTTCGTCTTGTACGTTACCCACGCCCAAGTTGTCTTTGACAGAAGAGATGTTACATGTGCTTGGCAACTGTATTCTGGCCCACCCTTGGACGAAAGCACAGTGCACAAATGTTTGACAGTGCAGAAGAATTGTGATATATCTCTGTACAGTGACAGTGCAGAGATGCTGTGGTCATTGTGGTGTTTTGCTTTGTGACAAATACAGTTTTCCTCACAAATGTCTGGTGAGGCACCCTGATAGTGCAGTTAGAGGACAAAGTATGCTGCTGCAACTACTACAACTACAACATCACATTGTATTAATATAACACTCTTTGGAGACAGTTAATACAGTGAAAGGAGACCTCACTAACCATCAACAGACCACCACCACCCACCGCAGTGATGCATAGCAGCCATTATGTAGCGGAGTTAGGAAATGATTCAGTGAGGCAAATATAGCAGGGATGATCTGGGGGTCAGATTGAGTAAACAGGTTGGGAATTTAGCTGCAACTGAGTTCAGTTCAGTCATGAGGGCCATTAGCCTGGTAAACCCGCCCCTGGTACTACATTTCATTTTGTACAAAGGGTCTGGACCAGAGGCCGTGTAAGTCCATGTAAGAGCACCAAGCAACTCCTAGCCACTCGGCGAACAGAGGGTGTGTTCGTGAGCCATGACGCTGACTTTGTGTGCTACATTTCAATTGTAGTGCATAGGTAGGCTAATTGCATATGTGACGACCAGACATTTGAGCCGCCTGTTTAAAACTTCAGCAGTCCACACCTCCAGGGAAATTGTTTCTCACAGGCTCCGCTTCAGACCCTCTGTACAAAATGAAATGAAGTACGAGGGGCTGGTTTACCAGGCTAGAGGGCCATTACACTGGACAGCAGCATCTGTTCTGGTCGGGAGATGAACAGGGAGATGTTGGATGTCCAAGATAGTCAGGCCAAATGGTCCTCATAACTGATGCAATCTAGGGGTGTAATTTCCTGCTTGAGTAAGCGAAAAACCCTGCCATATATTCCTGCTGTCTGTGCATATAATGTAAAACAGATGATATCACTAAGTAGATGATTTACCTGTCAGATGATTGGTGTGCTCATTAGGATGTGCTGGTTCAAAAAATGGTTGGACTCAATATGTGGCAGAGTTTTTACAAGGCCTGGAATGGCACCGCTGATACAGTTGCAGGATTGACACACACAGGTAAGTTAACTCTGAGGAAGTTGTGATCCTTCTTCTACAAGAGCTGAGCCCCTTGGCTTTATTCTGCTGGCAAACCAAAAGCTGTGTAGGGCCCGTCCATTAGGAGGTTCACTCACTTCGCATTAACTGGCCCAAGTTCATCCTGAAACCATGCACTTGAAACAGGGGCTTGGACTATGCCCTGACTTGTTTCGAGCCTTAGTATCGGTCCTGGTGTTAGTCACAGACAGTGATGATGACACAGCTCTCTGACAGTGTCACGCATTCATGTCTTACAAAACTCCAGATGCAAGAAAAGCAAAAGGAACAGCCATTACAACATTGGTGTTTTATGCAACTCTCGGCTACGCCTGTACTCTCCTCTTTCTCCTCCACCCAAGGCTTTTTCCCAAGAGTAAGAGCAAGCGAGGAGGGGCAGGCAGGGTGGGGGTTGCTTTTCAGAGGAAACATATCAGGGAGTCTCCACCTGCCCCTTACCCTACTCACACGCAACAGATGGATGGTCAACTTCCTGTTTGCCCCATACATTGACCTTTACTCTCCACTCGTATGCCTACATAACATCTGTACACTCCAACTTGTAGATCTGTACAAAAACAACAAGTGCAATCAGAAATGGCAACCAGGTCCCCAATGTTGCCAGACGGGGTCATTGCAACACAGGCAGACAGACAGACAGACACACACACATACACACACACACACACACAGACAGGCTCATTGCAATACCTGGTCAATTCCCTCCGGAATTACACCCTCTTGAGCATTGAAATGTTTTGTCAAGTCCAGCAACTCAAGTGCAAAGGCAGAGCCTATCCAGTTTTGTTGTAGTCAAGCTACGTTAGCCTCTGTTTTCCCTTTTAGAAATGCAGTGTAATGAAACTTGTACTTGTTTTACGTTACACAAATTAGGACAAAACTCTCCTAAGAACATGCGTTGTCAACCTTGCTTACCTTGATGAGTTTGCATTCCTTGTGTGAACCATGAAACACACCTTAGCCTGCTTCGTGCACCTTTGTTACAGAGACGCTAGCCTTGACCACTACAGTCATCCTGTCACTGGAATGGAATGGGGCACAGCGTCTCATGGTGTGGCCATGAAAGAGTCTCTGTGTGGAAGTCCACACATCTGGGGTTGGGAATTGCGTGGAAGTGGGGTTGCAGACAGAGTATAGCCCAACAGCAAGGCCACTGTTGGCTTGGCTTTGACACACATGGAACAATGCATGAGCTGTTATGGGTGTGTGTCTGTGTGTGTGTGCGTGTGTGTGTGTGTGTGTTGGGGGGTGGTTGGTCTGGACTGATGCTGCACTGTATACATTCAGAGATACAATCAATGTTATTGTCAGTGTCTTGGTCCACAGTTGTAACACTGGCGTGCTTGATACATGAGTTGTACAATTGGTGATAGCCTTGTAACCCCCTTGAGACAAGACAAGACCGCACTATTCGGATTTGCTTGCAAAATCTAAATCTGTCCAATTGGAGATATTGCCATTTCTGCCATTATATATAGTGTGAAACCTCATTAATATTATATGTAGTTAGATACAATGCACATTATAGAACATTGATAGATATCATATAGCTGTAACATAATGTTGTATTTAAGAATTACTTCACTGGCTAGCCTTCAAACACTCTCTTCTCTCTGGTCCTCTCCTCTTCTCTTCTCTCATCTCCTTTGAGAGGACTATAATAAATGTAATGTAATGTTTAACCAGCAAAGAGATGTGTTATGCAAAGGGATTTGAAAGGCAGACAGTAATTCAGCTGTCTGTGTCTTTTATATCCTGTTTCATTATGGGAAGGAGGCAGCAGGCACTCATGCCATATTAAAGCCACAGCCAGAGGTGTGAATTTTTTTTCCATTTTCCCCTGCAAGGATCACCCATTCACACACACACACACACACACACACACACACACACACACACACACACACACACAATTTTGTATGCGGTGGAAAGGGTCATTATTTAACGTTATAATTTCTTCTGTGCGACTTCTGTTTTTTTTCTTTCTTTTTCCCTCATCTTTTTTTTCTTTTGTGTCGCCCAGATGGCAAATGGTCTGTGAGCACGACAGGCGTCGGCCACGCAACAGCCGTCTGCTGCCATGACGACCAGCCGCTGCAGCCAGCTACCCGAGGTGCTGTCCGAACGCTCGGCCTCGTCTCCCCTGAGCGACTGCGCTGCCGCCGCTGACGGGCGCGACCCTGAGCCAATGAGCTGTCTGCTGGACGCCAACCAGGACCCCGCCCTCCCTGGGAAGGCCATGGAGGACGAGTGCTGCCTGGGGGGGGGCAGCAGCGCTGGGGAGAAGGCGCAGTACTACATGCAGGTGTCAGCCAAAGATGGACAGCTGCTCTCCAATGTGGTCGGAGCACTGGCCAAACAGAGGTAAGGTCCGGTGCTGCATCATCATCACCTACTGCTGCACTCCAGGTCCAAACAACCACAGTGGGTTGTTGGGGGTCGGTTTCCACTGAGTGCACATCACAGACACTATCACTGATCTGTACTGTAAATTTCATTTCAATTATTTAATTTCATAGATCGAATGAGGAAACAGATGTAAGTGAGAAGCTGGCTAGAGTGGACATTCTGGCTTTTTCTAGTGGTGTGGGTGGATTTTTTTGCCATCAGGCACTTGCGCCATATTAAGCCCACATTAAGCTTTAGGTAACTGGTAAGATGCTACCCAAAGCTTGTGGTTCAGAGAGCTTCGTCAGGGCCACAATGGGTTGTGCCGTTTTTTAATGTTTTAATTTTCAAAAAGTGGATGTAATTATCAAAGAACGGATGTAAGTGTAGGTTCACACATTATAAAGGAGCCACAAACACAATTGTGGCGGTAGATAGCTTTTTTGAATGAAGGAAGTGATAACACTGGTGGCTTGGTTACCTATTTAGCCAGTGGCTCAGATGTTGCACCAAGATGATGATTCATCCTTGTAGATCAAATAAAAAAATGAGGTGTCCTTATAAATTGAAGGCTAAACCATTTCATTTGGCATAATATTATGTGATCAGACATAAAAGTAGCCTTTTACATCCAAAATCAACAAGAGTGTTGTCACTCACTCACTTGTGGTAATTCTTCCTGTGCCATGCTTTATGAGAGCCCACGTCTCAGTGGTGAGCAAAGACATCAGACGTACATCCGAAGCCATTTGAGAAATGAGCGAGGAGTCGCATAATGGCAGCCATGTTGCCGCTGAATGAAGAACGTCAATATAGCACAACAGTATTCTTCCTCTATTGAAATACTTGAGGCGAGAGTTGACTGAGTTCACTGTCTTTAAAATCCCCCACTTGTTCATTGTTCGCAGATGGATTTTGGCCGTTGGGAGTCTCTGGTTTTGAATGGTAGAGTTTTTCTATGTGTGTGTGTGTGTGCGTGTGTGTGTGCCTGTGTCAATGGTGATGGTCTTTCCTAAGGGCCATTTCTTTTTTAGATGAGTAACTTTTTATGGTGCCAGACAGCTACAGTCACACACACACACACACACACACACACACACACACACACACACACATACACACACACACACACACACACAAATGTACTCACACACACACACACACACACACACACACACACACACACACACACACAGCAGACAGGCCCTGTGGGGGCGAATAGTTGCGGAGGCACAACAAACGGCAGGCTTGTCTGCGCCCGAGAAGGCGGCAAGAGCAAAGTCTAAATTTAGCACTTTGATTAGCATGTGTGACGGCATGCTTTGGGATGAGTCAGGCCCGCGTGTGCGTGTAAGCACGCGTGTGTATGTATGTGTGTGTGTGTGTATGTATGGATGTATGTGTGGCATAAGGGTACGTACATCTTGGTATGTGTGTGTGGTGTATCTGCATATGTTTTTGCATATGTGTTTATATGTGTGTGTACATGTGTGTGTGTGTGTGGTGAGCATGTGGCTGTGTGCATAGTCTTTGTTGTGCTTGTGTGTGCTTGTGCCTGTGTGTGTGTGTGGGCCTGTGTGTTTGTGTGTGTGTGTGTATGTTTGTATGTGTGTGTGTGTGTGCTTGTGTCTGTTTGTGTGTGTCTGTGTGCATGTGTGCCTGTGTGTGTGTGTGTGTGTGTGTGTGTGTGTGTATGTGTGTGTGTGTGTGTGTGTGTGTGTGTGTGTGCCCATGTGTATGTACCTGGCCCAGTCTTTTGCACTGCCTGGTCCCACTCCTCCAGTGGCCCCTCAGTCCTCAGTCACCGTCACATCCCTCCCCCTCCTCCTCCCCTCCCCTCCCCACTCCCCTCCACCCTCCCCATTCCACACTCCACACACCCCTCCCCTACTATCACCCTCCCCCTCCCCCTCGCCCTCCCCCTCCCCACTCCACCCCTACCACACCCCACTCCCCTCCACCCTCCACACTCCACACACCCCTCCCCTACTATCACCCTCCCCCTCCCCCTCGCCCTCCCCCTCCCCACTCCACCCCTACCACACCCATCTCCCCTCCACCCTCCACACTCCACACACCCCTCCCCTACTATCACCCTCGCCCTCGCCCTCCCCACTCCCCACTCCACCCCTACCACACCCATCTCCCCTCCACCCTCCACACTCCCCACTCCACCCCTACCACACCCATCCGGCCATCCCGTTCTCCTGCCTCTGTGCCACTGTACGCCCGACACAAAGGAGGAATCTTAACGCCCGGCAGCTGCCACAGCTGCTCCCACGCAGCAAGAGCCGACACCCTCTAGCACCCTTCCAGACCCAGCCCAGCCCAGCTTAGCTACAGCACAAAAACACACACAAGCACACACACTGCCTTCCCTATCCAGCTTCACCCCGCCCCAAACACACACACACACGCCACACACACACACACACACACACACACACACACACACACACACACACGAGAGCGAGAGCCAAAACCCTCTACCACCCCTGCAGACCCAGCCCAGCTCAGCTCGGTTACAGCACACACACACACACACACCCTCTGCCTTTCCTATCCAGCTTCACCCCCCCCCCCCCCCCCCCAAAAACACGCACACACACACACACCCCAAAGCCAAACCTGCCGCCACACCAGCATGGGCCCCCCATCACCTAATCCTTCAGCAGGGGGGTTATGCTCTCCAGACTGGCCCCGCGCGCCCCCCTTCAAAGCCACAGTCACGGCCATGGCCCATTGGATCTCTAAGCACATGGCCTGCACCGCGGTGCTGCTGACTGTGCCAGGCCACTCTCCGCCACCACAGAGAATGGGGGGAACCCTCCCCTCCCTTCCTCTCCTCCTCTCCCCTCCCCTCTCCCCTTCTCTCCCTCGAAGGGGCTGCTGCTGCGTGAAGCGAGGGATGCTTTGATGTCGGCGCGGAGTTAAAGGGCTAAAAAGGTTCCGAATGACCTGCTCTCTCTCTCCCCCCCCTCCCTCTCTCTCTCTCTCTTTTTCTCTCCCTCTCTCTTTAGTAGGGTGTGAGCTCTTGAGAGGTGGGCCCCCTCTTAGTTTAGCACTTAAGGGCTCCATCCATCTTCTTTTGGGGTTAGCAAACCAAAGCGCTTAACAGAGTACATTCAGCCAGTATATTATTTTTTTTATAGATCAGATTATTGTGTTATTACAACCCACTGTGGGTGATCAAGGAAGTATATTTATATATAGCTATATATCTTAGATATATATATCCCACTCATTTCATGTAATCCCTCTACTGTCCTATGTGATTAAAGACAACTCCCCCCCAAAAATATTTAAAAAAGAAAATCATGTAAAATAAACAGAAAGAAATAAAGAAATAGATAAAGCATGAAATGTGGAATAGCCTTGGACAGGTTGTGTGGGTGCAGCAGACACGGCGTCAGCTCCTTCTGGCAGAGCACAAAAGCGCCTCCTTCCAAATCAGCCCACACACCCGGGGAGATATGTCAAAATGGCCCTGTTGGCGCCTCCTCTGTCCCCCAGGTTTATTCCTGTCCAAGCTCAACTGTGGTTTGATTTGTCTGTCTGGGGCCAATACTGAAAGCTGAGGCCTTTGAAAGTAAATTGTTGATACTTGAGGACGCCCGCTCCCTCCATCAGCAGGCCTGGAAGGTGTCGATGAACTCTCGTGGTGGCCGAGTGGTGGTCAACTGTGGGTCTATCCTTTCTGCCCTTGCTTGATGGCATTGCGTCTGAATTTTGAATTTCATGTCCCATTATGGGCTTTCATCACTTAGTGTCTTAGCAGCCTTCACAACAATCCTCCATCTACCTGCTTCCAACTGCTTGAGATTGGTCAAAACAATAGCTTATTTTATACAAAGCTTATTGTAAGCTGCTGTGTTAAGTAGCCTAAAACACATTACAGACCCAGTTCAACATAGCATCAGAATTTAGGTCATCCTTTTATGTATTTACTTATTTTATTTTCCTTCTTCTTAAAGGTTAAACGTATCCACCATACAACTGCATTACATGTCTGTTGTATGGTCTTTGTGGTGATTTGTCTTGAGGGTAGGGGGTGGATGGGAGGATTATTTAAGGTTGTTTTTGAATGGGCTGAACGTATGTTGTTGTTACTACCAAACACTGTGATGACGACATCATAAATATGACATTAGGAGCTTTCCTGAAGCGCCTCCATAGCAGGCTGATTACTATCTCACAAAGACAGCGAGATAAACATCTGCACATCATAATCTTCCATAAGAGGCTTACGCATCACATCCACATAAGAATTTGCTAAATCAGGGGATGGCTGTCCATATAGTTAATGAAAGGGGTTCAAAAATGGCATATGCTGACTTAATCCCAATTTTGATTATTCTCTTAAAACAGAAATGACCAAAAAAAAAAAAAAGCTTAAAGTTTGATACTTTTTACCGATACTTTTTATTACATTTGATCGAGTTATTACAGGGATTTAACCAGTTATTGAAAAGTGGCATCATAATGTGGACATCCATTCAGTAATGTTTAACAATGTTCACTAATAGAAACGAAGTAAGTACAATTTATTTCTAAAGCACATTTAAATACAGTTTGCACAGTCCAAATAATAATGTGTGATAATGTGCATTCATGACAGTGGGCATATCTGTATGGGGAATGCATTCCTGTGTTTTTTCCTGCATTGTGTCTTTGGCTGGTTGTATGAATCACCACTGAAGGTGTAAAAGTTGTGAAAGGCATCGCCCACCACTGTATGAATGTGTGTATATTTCATAAGAGAATCTGACTGTCTTTTCTTTTTTAATTATTTATACTTAGCAATGTACACTGTTCACACGTCTCACAATCTTCCCTCTCTTCAGGCACAGACGCTGGCTCTTTCTCCTGCTATCATGGTGTATTACAGTCTTAGCTTTTCCCATAGCTTTAGTTTCACTTTTAAACCTTCTTCTTTAACATATTTGTTTAATAGATTATTTTCTTTCTCTCTCTCTTCATCTCTCTCTCTCTCTTTGAAATTAAAATTCAACGTTGCAACGTTCAACATAAGGCATGACTGTTGCAACAACAATTAAAAAAAAAAATTATTAAAACAGTATTAGGAAGTAATAGGGTTGGGATAAACAGTAGCATGAGAGTTGAAAACCCCTTTCTCTCTCTCTCTGTCCCTCTCTCTCTTTCTCTCTCTCTTAAATTCAAAGTTGCTTTATTAAGCATGATGTCAAAAAACATTAATGTCAAAAAACATTAATAAAACGTATTAAAAACCATTGGGCTAGGAAGTAATAGGGATGGGATAAACAGTAGCATGAAAAGTTGAAAACCACCTTCTCTCTCTCTGTCCCTCTCTCTCAAATTCAAGGTTGCTTTATTAAGCATGACTGTTGAAACACAGTGTTGCCAAAGCATAGAAAACAGTTGAACATCACATTTATTTTCAAAACAAATTGAAGTATTAAAAACCATTTAGGTAGGGAGGAATAGAGATAGGATAAACAGTAGCATGAAAAGTTGAAAAATGTTAACCTCTTTCTCTCTCTCTCTTTCTCTTTCTCTTTCTCTCTCTCTCTCTATCTCTTTCTCTCTCTCTCTTTCTTTCTCTCTCTCTCTCTCTCTGCATCTCTCTCTGTCTTGCACTCTTTCCATCTCCCTCTCTCTCTCTCTCTCTCTCTCTCTCTCTCTCTCTCTCTCTCTCTCTCTCTCTCCCCCCCATCTCTCCGTCTGTCCCAGTGTCCTGGTGGAGAGGCCCATGTGTCGTATCTGCCATGAGGGCGGGGCCCAGGAGGAGCTGCTGTCCCCGTGCGAGTGCGCCGGCACGCTGGCCACCATCCACCGCAGCTGCCTGGAGCACTGGCTCTCCGCCTCCGGCACCAGCTTCTGCGAGCTCTGCCACTTCCAGTTCAGCGTGCAGCGCAAGGCCCGGCCTCTGCTGGAGGTGAGAATGGTGGTGTGTGTGTGTGTTTGTGTGCGCGTGTGTATGTGTAGGGGTGCAATATAATATAATATAATATAATATAATATAATATAATATAATATAATATAATATAATATAATATAATATAATATAATATAATATAATATAATATAATATAATATAAAACACATTGTGTTTTTTGTTATTTTTCTATAGGTTAGCCAAGTATTTGTTGTTCATAGTTTATTGTTGTACGCACTTTGGAAAAAAAAGTGCAAAACACTGTGAGTGTAACTCTGTAACTGTGACTGTTGAGCACGGGTGTGTGTGTGACGGGTGTGTGATGTGTGGGTCACACAGGCAAGTTTCTGTGTCAGTGCGTGGGACTCAGGCAGAGGTGTCAATCCCAGCATCAGAAAGTAAAACTCCAAGTAAAACTTTTATCCAACCATTTTTCAAACCAGCTGATCTTAATGAGCTCCCAAATTATCAGACAGGCAGATGGGCTCATTCGTTAAATTACCTATGCTGAGTGCACAGGCAGAGTGAGAACATGGTGGGATTTTTAGTCTTTGAAGCTGAGATTGACACCTCCGACACAGACAAGTTTCTCTCTCTCTCTTACCTATACTGTGGTTAATGTGTAAGTGCACACCCATGCAAGATTCTCACTCTCCCACACACTGTGTGTTGCACACTTACTGTACCGACTCTCTCGTTCCCTTTCTATCTCTCTCTTTGTCATTTCTCTCTCTTTTACAGAAACACACAAGTACTATACGATATTACATGATAACACTTTATTGTCAGTTTGTTATCAATGAAAATCTTCTTGCAAGTGCTGATAAACAAACAAAATTAACAGTTCAGTAAATTTAAAAAAATGTAAAAAAATGTATGTGGGTGCTACTTACTCTATTATTATTGTTATTATTATTATTATTGTTATTAGTAGTAGTAGTAGTAGTAATAATAATAATAATCTGCATTTGTATAGCAAATTCCATACAAAGGATGTAGCTCAATGTGCGTCACAGTTTGACAAAGGAACACAGGACAGATACACACATGGACAGACACCTTTCTCCTTCAAGTGACACAGTCCACTCCGATGCGCAGGTATGCGGAGTGACAGACACCCACACATGTCTGTGGTCACATGAGGGGTCAGCTGTCTGCAGTGGCCTCCCAGGTTGTCACTGGGGCATGCTCAAAAACATGACCAAAAGCACCGCAGGGGCCCCCTCTACACGACTGGGCTGTAAACACTTTTGTGTCCGCATGTCAGGCCTACCGTGTGGCTTTTGTGTGCTCGTTTAGTGCCTCTTACGTCCATGTGCAGACCAGACGGTGGAAAGGGTAGTTAGTTCGCCTCACACTGCCTTGCAGTTCTGCGAACTAGTGCATTACAACTTACGACACTGTTGGCCACACATCAAAAAGGTTACAGTTTCCTTTGCATGGTGATAATATGACACTGAAATGGGTTAAATTGCCTTGGGATGTCATGTCATTAGGGAGGCTGTTGGATGAGGTTGGAGCAGAATATGTAACTCAGTGCAGCCTAAATGCAGTCAATCATCTAACAGTGAAAGACGAACCTGCCAGATAGTGCCCAAGGATGTTGGAAATCTTCTTTTTTTTTAAACACATCATTACCTCAGAATTACATTATGACTCTTGGCCCGTCAGCAGTATTGTGTTTTGACAACAAAGAAAAGCAGCGGGCTGCACCTTTAAGCTTTTGTCTGTGTGTGTGTGTGCGTGTGTGTGTGTCTGTGTTTCTGTGCTACCGTTAAATGCCCACACTCACTGCCTCCGACCGGAGAAGCAACAACAGCGACAACAACAGCAACAACAGCGAGCGTCAAACAACGGTGAAATTTGAATATCATCTCCGTGTTTATTGCCTCGGAGGACGGCGTCGTGCCGCCAAAACGAATCGGAACGCAACGCCGCTCCCTTCTCTCTCTCTCTCTCTCTCTCTCGGCGGTAATGGCCTGGCTGCGGTTCTTAGCGGCGCCAAACCACCCCCCCCGCTGAGGCTCCGTGTCACGTCAGCCCCCGGGCCCTGCAGCGTCATAATTGCCCAGCTCCGGCACACAGCTCATCCCATTTGTCAAAGCATCTATTTCCTCGTCGGAGTGCATTTTGTTTTGTTGCCATAATTACACCCTGATTGGGAAGGGGGGAGGGGGGAATACACACGACACACAATTGAATTTGGAGAGGTTTAAAATGTACTGCAGTTTAGGCATAATTTGGAAGGTGACAAAAACCAAAATGACTGTGTTTTTTGTTTTTCTTTGTGGGTTTTCGTATTGTGTGTGGCCCTGTGTATGTGTGTGTGTGTGTGTTTGTCTTTTCTTCTATTTTTTCGTCAAAAGCGTGCAGCTTTGTTCGTTTTTCCCCCTCCGTGTAATGTAGAATGTCATTGTGTGGCAGCAATATCATAGGCAGGACGCTAATTGAATTCAGTCCGGGACGAGGCGGGCGGCTTCTCGACAAGCCAAACATCCTGTTGCCCTCTAATCCATTTAGGCTCCGGCTCTCTAATGCATCAACATCAAACGCTGTTAGGCTTTCCCTCTGCCCTCGACATCCTCGCACGCCGGCCAACCGACTGTGCGCTCGTGCCCGAGGACTAGCACTGGCAGCGACACAGATAGAACTGCGTGGCATCCTCTCTCTCTCCCTCTCTCTCTTTCTCGCTCTGTGTCTCTCTATCGCTCTCCACGTGGCACCAGATGATCCCTGCTGATCTTCCTGAACCTTTTACAACCCAAGAGGGCTCCAACAGTTATCTTCCATAATCAGCACATCAACTGGAATCAACTGGTGGCCAGGTTCTCTCTCTCTTTCTCTCTCTGTCTCTCTCTGTTTCTCCCTCCCTCCCTCTCTCTCTCTCTCTCGCTCTGTCTCTCTCTCCCTCCCTCTCTCTTTCTCTCTCCCTCTCTCTCTGTGTCTCCATGTGGCAGAAAATCATCCCTGCTGGACTGACTGTGAGGATGTGTGTCCACTGCAAAGTGGCCAAGGCCACAGTCACTGGAAAAAAAAAAACAGCCTCTCCGATCATCATCCCTTTTTCCTCCTCCCTCTCTCTTTCTATTTCTCTCTCTATATATATATACGTATATATGTCTCTGTTTCTCTGTCTTAGTATGTCTGTGTGTTTCTCTCTTTCTCTCTCTCTCTCTCTCTCTAGAACAATGGCTAATTCGTTTTAGATAAGGTTGATGGTTGAAAAATGACATGGGTCAGTCTGTTTGTTTGTTTTTTTGTGGCTGCTAGGTTTTCACTGTTCACTGTATGTTCACTCTTAGAAGTGTGTGTGTGTGTGTGTGTGTGTGTGTGTGTGTGTGTGTGTGTGAGTGTGTGTGTGTGTGTGTGTGTGTGTGTGTGTGTGTGTCAATTATACATCACCGTGACTACCTTTGGTGCTGGTGCACTCATCTCATTCCACTCATTCCTCTCACATTCTTGCTTCTCTCTGTTCCTGTCTCATTTCTCTTCTTTCTTTCTTTCAATCTGTGCTATCTCTCCATTCCGCTGTTCCCCAGCTCTGTCTCTTTCCTGTCTTCCTTTCTCGATCCTCCACTTCCCATCCTCTCTCAATTTCCCTTCCGCTCACTAGGTTTCTTTCTGTCATTTTTAAACTGTCTGTGTTTTTGTCCGTTTCTCTCTCTCTCTCTCTCTCTCTCTCTCTCTCTCTCTCTCTCTCTCTCTCTCTCTCTCTCTCTCTCTCTCTCTCACTTCCTCCCTCTTGCCCTGTTTGTTTTTCTTCCTCATCTTCTGTCTTGGTTTCTCTCTCTGTCTCCTGTCTAATTCCCTGTCCCTATATTGGTTTCGCCTTCCCCCTCTATTCCTCTCTTTCCCCCCCCCCCCTTGTCTCTTCCCCTTTTCCTCTCTTTCTCTTTCTGTCTCCCACTCTCTCACTTCCTCCGCTTCACTCTCTCACTTCCTTCCTTCCCTATTCTGCTCTCTTCCTTTGCCCTCCTCCCTCATGCATGCACACTCTTTCTCCTCCTCTCTCTGTTGTTCTGTTCTCTCTCTCTCTCTCTCTCTATCCACTGCTGTCTTTCTTTGCCCCCCTTTCATGCTTTCTCTCTCTCTCTCTCTCTATCCACTGCTGTCTTTATTTACCCGCTTTCATGCTTTCTCTCTCTCTCTCTCTCTCTCTCCACTGCTCTCTTACTTTTCCCTCTTCCTCATGCTCTCTCTCTGTCTTTTTCTCTCTGTCTCTTTTTCTCTCTCTGCTCTTATTTTGTCCCCCCCTTCCTCGTGCTCTCTCACTCTCTCTCTCTCTCTCTCTCTCTCTCTCTCTGTCTCTCACTCTCTCTCTCTCTCTCTCTCTCTCTCTCTCTCTCTGTCTCTCACTCTCTCTTTCTCTCACTGTCTCTTTTTCTCTCTCCTCTGCTCTCTTACTTTCCCCCCCTTTCTCATGTTCTCTCTCTCTGCGTCTCTCTCCCCCAGTGGGTGCGTAACCCAGGGCTGCGGCAGGAGAAGCGGACCCTGTTCGGGGACATGGTGTGTTTCCTGCTCATCACGCCGCTGGCCACCATTTCGGGTTGGCTGTGCCTGCGCGGCGCCGTCGACCACCTGCACTTCTCCAGCCGCCTGGAGGCCGTGGGCCTGATCGCCCTCACCGTCGCCCTCTTCACCATATACCTCTTCTGGACCCTAGTGAGTACTTTTGCACTTAAACCGTTGTAGCCCTCTTCACCATATACCTATTCTGGACCCTAGTGAGTACTTTTGCACTTAAACCGTTGTAGCCCTCTTCACCATATACCTATTCTGGACCCTAGTGAGTACTTTTGCACTTAAACCGTTGTAGCCCTCTTCACCATATACCTCTTCTGGACCCTAGTGAGTACTTTTGCACTTAAACCGTTGTAGCCCTCTTCACCATATACCTCTTCTGGACCCTAGTGAGTACTTTTGCACTTAAACCGTTGTAGCCCTCTTCACCATATACCTATTCTGGACCCTGGTGAGTACTTTTGCCCTGAAACCGTTGTAGCCCTCTTCACCATATACCTATTCTGGACACTTGTGAGTACTTGCCCTTGTCCACTGTCACCTTGAAACACGAGACCATAGATGAGAGAATATAAATGACAGTTTGGGATGCTAAGTTATACACGTGAGGGACCATGCCAGAGGTGCACACAAATGCACTCGCTAATGTTTATTTTTCTGGGCAAGGTTAACTGAGGATGGCTAATCTTCTAGTGCATGGCTCCCTAGTGGTGAGTACTTGCCCTTTGCCCCGCCCGTTGTAGCCCTTCCCATCATATACCTGTTCCGGACACTGGTCAGCACTTGCCCTTTAAAGCAGCACTAAGTAGTTGTTTCAGCCTCAAAATAATGTTTCCAAAATCTTTTCAGTGGTTCATTAACTTGTAACTAGGGTGAAAGGCACTTCTGAATTCACTTTGCCGCCGTCCATGAGGTATAGCCACACTAAGTATGTTTGGAGGAGCGGTAGCTCAGACGAGAGACAATTCCATTTCCAACCTGTAGGGCAACAGAAGACGAAAACCACACAGTGTTGCTTTAACCGCTGTAGCCCTCCTCACCATATACCTATACTGGACACTGGGGAGGCTCTAGCCTTCTCCACAGTAGCCCTCTCTCCACCCAGCGCAGAAAACAAAAGTGATGAGCAATCACTTTGATGAAGTCACATGAAACTATTCATGACATATCGCTGTAAGCAAGTTTGGAAAACATGCTGCATTTATGTTTTTCAGTCTGAGTCCCTGAGCTCTTTTTTCACTCTCAATTATGTGCTCTCACAACTTCAACAATAGCCAACTGTCTCACGTCCAGATTTGGTGATGCGAACAACAGAGGTGGTGGAAGACAGGAGGTGAATCGCAGTAAAGATCAAAAGATGTCAGATTAAATGCTGTGGAAAAACAGCAGCGTAGAGAGAAAGGTGACCTCAGGACTCATGTCCAACTAAAAACTTCAGTCCTGAAGCCCTGCACATCTGCAACCATCATAGAAATGGTTGGAAACAACGCAAGAAACTACACAGGAACAACATGAGCACGGGCCCTCTCGTCCTTATCTTGTTTTCAGTCCGAGTGTGTCCTTGATGTGTTTTTTGTTCACTGTTGGCTTCCATTCTGAAGTGTAGTGATAGCAGACATAAACCATAAACCACAGAGATAATAGAACCCATTTTATTACAACTATGGTTTATACTGTTCTGTAATATCTATGGTTTATGGTTAGAACTCATTTTATTTTATCATCTCTATGGTTAGTGCCATTATATTATATCTATGGTAGTTGTCTGAAAGAAGTAGAGGGATGTGATGAGTCAGGGCCGTCTGAACACTAGCTGCTGAGCTGTGATGGCAGTGTAATGGATACCGCGGCGCTACAGTCATGAACATCCTCGTTAGCATATTTTTAGTCTTTGCATCTGCTAATGCAAAACAATCACTCTGGCCCGCAATGGAGCACACTGTGTCTTATATTTGCTCGGACAGTAACCGCCAAGATTCATGCAGGCACACACAATCCCAGACGATGGCTTCCATTGGGTCCCTGAAGATTTGGTTGAAGAAAAACAAATATCTTGGCTGAACCTGTAATGTGTCTCTGTATAAAGACTATCGGGTTGGCACTGTTCTTTAATGCATAATTCATTGTTTATATGTCCATATCATAACCATACCATCTGAAATGTGCCAGCATATTTATATACAGTGAACATGTTTTTAAACACAGGTGGTTGACTTGCTTTCTTGGTCGCAAAGGTATTATCACATAAGACAACAAATAACAAGATAGGACAATTAAAACTATACAATTTTTTTCTGCCAGAAGCTTAATACCTTGCAGTCCCTCTTGAGTCAACACATAACAGATAAATAAAGGAAAAATCTGTTGAATCTGACATTTCCTGCAGAATTTTTCTCAACAGTCTTGCTTTAGTGTTCTTTTCTGGTCTGTCAGTGCACCTGATACACTGCCTTCACCTACATGCATCAGAACCTTAGGGCTCATTCACACCGACTTGTACAGCATGTACAGCACATGACAGTGTACAATATGTTTGTATGTGTGACAGAATACGCTCAGATCACGCGTGCGGTGTGAATAGTCTAATTTGTATTAGTTTCTAAACATGCATTCTAAACGGATACAGACAGTAAACGCGCACGCACTGTATACGCAGAGTGTTTGGTGTGAATGAGCCCTTAGTCCTCTCCTTTCTTCTCAACCCACAGGTCTCTCTCAGGTACCACTGCCGGCTGTACAACGAGTGGCGACAGACCAATCAGAGAGTGGTTCTCCTGCTGCCCAAGTCTCACAGTGAATCATTAGCCAACCCCTCGCTGCCCAGCCTGCCCCGCGTCAAGCGGCCATCTAAAGAGACAATAGTCTGACAGCGCCACGGCCTGAGCTCGCTCCAAAGCCACACAAGCCAACGCAGACAAACACAGAGCCAGAGCCAAACGGTGGATCCTGACGTCCTGGTTGGACCACAGTCTGCAATGTTGTCGTTGCAATGGATATGGGAGGAGGCTTATGTGCTTAAGCTTTCCTTTAAGAGCCCTGGCCTTCCTCAACCTGTACAAAGATGGCCGCCACCACCACCGCCAGGACTTCAGCGTGGCTTTGGGGACTTCATGGACCTGCTGGGTCTTCAGAAGAAGACAAAAAAGCTCACGTGGCCAGTGGTGTCCACTGTCCCCTTAAAACACGAGACTATAAATAAGAGAATATAAAAGACAGTTTGGGATGCTAAGTTATACACATGAGGGACCATGCCAGAGGTGCACACAAATGCACACTCGCTAACGTTGATTAATCTGGGCAAAGTTAACTGGATCCCCGGATCACATTCACATAGTTACAGCCAGGCATCTTGGAGCTTCTACGTCACAAACCACATTGTTGTTCATTGTAGGCCAATGAGTACCTACATCAGAGTAGGGGTAGCTTATGTGCCCTAGCTGTATGTCTCCTCTCACCCTTCTGGCCTCATTACATTACATTACATTTAGCTGACACTCTTTTTTCACAGAGAGTCCCCCTGCAACAATGTTGGGTTAGATGCCTTGCTCAAGGGCACCTGCACCTAGCCTGGTAAACCAGCCCCTCGTCCTTCATTTCATTGTGTATGGAGGGTCTGGAACAAAGACAGTCAGAAACTATTTGTTCCTGGAGGTCTGGACTCTGCCTTTACCCATGTAGTACAAGGGGCGGGTTTACCAGGCTAACCTCCACTATGGATTGGGGTTGGTTATTTACTCCCCCACATGTTGGTACTGGTAGAGGAATGACACCTATTCCCTACCTATTCCAAAACCACATCCTTAACCATAGTGTCACTGGCCTGACAACCTCTCAAGCTGCCCAACCACAGGATCCATGTCTATGCTCAGTCATAAACACTGTCACATTAAAGATATCTTGCAAGGTTGGGAATGATCCCTTGTGCTTGGAGTCACAGGTGCACCGATACCAGTATGGGGGTTTTAGGCTGATTATGCTCTGATACGTATAGACATGAAAATGTTTGGATATCTCACAACTGGCAACCTTACACTGAGCTCAAGGCTTCAGTCAGTAAGTGCTTTGTGAGTCTTTGTTACCCTGTTTGATGAGCCCAAGGGAAATTTTAGGACTATTTTTCGGGCCATTATTTATAGCCTCCAGTTACAAATTGAATTTTTAGATTTGTATTATTTATTTTACAAATATATTGTAGCAACTCAAGCACATTGAATAAAAAAAACAAACCCCTCAGATTCATTGCACATCAGTATTACATTACTAGTGTAAAAAATACTGCCTTATTAAGGTGCTTGTATTTATGCTTTGTATAAACAAGTACACAAATGTATGTAAATGCACTTGTACTTGGCCAGAAAACAGAAGGTATCGGTGCATCCCTGGTTGTGATGTCCACTCCTGCAGGGGGAAGAAAAACATTTGTTTTTGATTGAACACAACACTGAAGTATTTAGCATTGCACATAATTACTATCGTATTCACCACCACCAGTCCTTTAGATGTAAAACTGTGGTGTAAAAGAGAAAAGCAAGAGCGTTTTGTTTGGGTTGCTGCATCTGTGTTGTATCTTTGAAGCACTGATGCTTATGAAAATAAGCCCTTCTGTGAGGTAACGGGGGGGGAGAATGCACTGGAGTTGGCCCACCGCTTGCTGTGTCAGGCACCTGGACTGAACTATTAGGGAAACATCAGTTATTTTTATTAATTTCATTTTTTTTAGTCAACTGTGGAGGATTTTGTTTTCAAATACTCACACAGTGTGGGATTTTTGTGGACCATGATTGATTCTTTAACATTGGATGTAGAAACATTTTCTTTCAAGGGCCTTTCTGTTGATAAGTGTGTGTGTTGTTCTTTGGCTACAGTTTGTGTAATATTCTTCGTGGTGTTCTCTAATGCCACCACTGCCAACTACAGTGTCATTGGGATTTTGTGTGTGTGCTTGTGTTTTTAATTTTTTCTTGTTATTTTTACTTGTGGTGGTTGCCATGCCTACAGCTGTGATAAGGACATACCCCCTGTCGATTGCTTACCACGTATGCCTGTTTGTTTGGGGCCAATTTAGCATTCTATTTGGGAAAACCATGGTCTGAGCTTGGATTTGTTGTCATTTTTCAGGTTTTGACAGCAACATTGTTGTCAGTCTCCACATCATTTCAGTAAAGTACAATGTGTCCCAAAGTCTTACAACAGGTATAAATACCCCTACTTACTTGAGAACTCTGTTTTGATTAAGCAGTATTGGGTGTGTCATTTGTCAACAGGCTGTAATATTGTATCACTCAGTTGCCTTCAGTTGAATTTGTCCATGTATTTATACAGTGTTGTCCATTTGTGAAAATAGCCAAACGAGTAAGACCGATTTCTTTTAAAGTAGATACTTTCAAAACAGATGAGCCTATGTCTGAAGTAAACAATCAGATAAGGTCTACACATCTGTACTAGCATTACAAACACAAAATACAAAGTCTGGGAGACCACTGAGAGAGCATGCTGTCATTTGGCAATGAACAGCTTTGCAAGGGTAAAGTCATTGTAACCTTAGCCATACCCAGACGGCTCTCCTAAATCATTAAGCAAAACCCGCTGGGAGTTTGAATGATTAACTCACTCGGGATGAAGGACGGCGCAGCATGCCTCTCCCTCTGAGAACAACGCTCATGTTCACAGGGATGCGACAACGTGAGTGTCTGGGCGGTAAAGGTCGTCTGGGTTCATTTGATGCATCGCACACACACGGGATATTCCACATGCCCATCATAGTCGACGTGTTGCGTCGACCGCCTCTTCACAGCACAACCTCTGAGATTTGTCAGGTAAATATTTAAACGAGAGCCAGTGGGACTGTGGCAGAGTCGCATCAACGCTCCTCTGTGAGTGCATCTGGAGAATGGCATGCCGTGTTCATGACCGGCAGGTTAAACCGGGCACCGTCATCTTCCCGCTTTGCAATTTGAGGACACGACTTTTACATTCATCACAGTGACTAGGCGGTGTCTGACAGCCACGTCTAGAGCCATGTGTACAGAAAAGGTGTATTCAGGAAAGGAGGGTTAGTCACCAACCCAGAGAAGTTCACTCAAAAGTTTTAAACCTTCTAATAAAAGTGTATTCTGGCTTCAATCTCCTATCAAAACAGCTACAACAGCTTTTATAAACTAAAGGAGACAAGTCAGGTGCCCTAATTGGCTCCGCTCTTACTCTTCTAATAAGTGCATTTGTAAACAGCTAAATGACCCATCCTTCAACACACTACTTCCAATAATTCCACTACACAGACCAAATGGAAAATACGACAAATCAATACTTTATTTAAAAATTTAAATGTTAAGGTTACAGCAACGCAAAAAATAATAAAATGCATGCAAGTAAGTGACACCCTGACAAAAGAACCCACAGGCCTAATAAAATGGTTACCTTTCAATCAAATAGTCATAAGGAGTAATCACGGCGGTTCGTATAAGACAAATAGGTATACAATCACAAATTTCAGAGATCCCCAACCAAGGGAGACTTCGGCATCGAGAAGAGGTTTTCTTAGCTTATTGCATACAGTCCATCCCCTATTCTCTCAACTGCACAACATGGGCCGATAACCTCATAGTGTTACATCAGCTGTAGACAGTGTAAATTCAGAAAAAGTTGAAACTAACAGTGAAGGTACAAAGCGGACTAGACATCTCTGCCCATGTACCAACAGAAGTCATATTGAACGGGAGCTACAAAGTTCAGGTCTGCCAAAGGCCCTGCCAAATCCAAATGGAGGGACCCCTTCAGGCCAGTACAGTGGAGTATGACGAATATTAAAAGAAAAAGAAGCATGGTAAACATGCTTTTGTCTCAGTGACAGTTATGGAGTTATACAGTACTTTATGCAGCTCTGTGGTATACAAGTTGAGTGACTTGGGCATGTTCCTTTGAGGTTTCTCTATTGGTTACTCTGAAGGGTTGGTGGAGATAGGTGGGTTCATGGTCAGCTGCGTATGAGGGTCTGCAACATATCATGATGTCACATTTATAACTAGTGGTTGGTGTTTGTTTTTTTTTTTGTTTTTTTTTTTAAGACAATCAATTTCGCTGTCCTCAAAAACAAAACTGCCAAAAGCTGGATATCTTTGTGTTTTGTAAGGTTGGAGGCTCAATTAGGTAAATAATTATAATAATTAGAAGAAAAAGGACTTTACAATTTTTTTATCTCGATTTTACTCTTTCACTCGCATGCATGTAAAATACGTCCTACATTCCATTGTACGCAACATCTTGACTTTCTAAGACTATTTGAAAAGAAATAAAGCTCCTATAAAAATTGATACTTTCTAGAAAGAGGCTTTAAAATCCTAAGTTTTTCTTCATAATAGTAGAAATAAGGATACTGAAGTGATTTAGTCACAGCACCTGGAGGAACTGACAATTTTCACAAAAGCTGCCCCTGGAAACAGATGTTCTAATCTTTTTTGTGCTACAAAAAAAGTCCTCCCTCTGATAAAAACAAAACATTATTATTAATAGTAATAGCCATAGAAATTATAATTTGGTTCATACAAAGCCAAGTATTGTGAAATCATGATGAGTCACATAAAAATAAAAATACTACTGTCACCAAAAAATAAAACCTGGAAAAAAAAAAAAAGTTTTTTTGTTTGTTTTTACAATACACTAAAAAAGGTATAAAAATAGTTCTGTGGTGGTAGGGTTGGCAGCTGGCAGTAACAACTTGTCAGAGGATGAGGTGAGTAGTCTGGAGGTCATCTGATGAGATTACATGATGGCGCAACCTCTCTTGGAGGGATGGGGATCGCCCTAAAACAACAAAACACACATCAAATATTATGAAAATAAAACAACAATAGAAATAACAATATTACCCCCTTACAGCAATAGTGTGATTGATATCAATAATTAGTGAAGTGCCAATATCATTACTATGATTACCATCACCATTATCATCATTATATACCGAAACTTCTACCACACAGTGAAAGCACCCCTCCATCTGGATTTTCTGTGCAGAGCCTTTGGATTGTGTGTTAGTAAATAAATGCTGAGAGCCAGACAAACCCCACAGGGAGCAGGGGACTCTGGGTGGCCTCATGCCCAGGTTGGGGCCCCAGATGAGTCTGCTGGTCTCTGGGGGGGGTGTGTGGGGCAGGCTGGGGGGGGGGGGGTTAGTGGGGTTAGCGGCAGCAGCGCACAAAATCCTTTGGAGGTGGTACCTGCTGGTGGAAAAGGTCTTCCTCGATTACCTCCACGTCTTCCTCCTCCTCCTCGTCTTCATCTTCCTCACCATCCTCGTCCTCGGCGCTGGCCGTCTTAAACACCGTACTCCTCACAGCCACCTCCTGTTGGAACAGGAGCACAACACGTCAGTAAGTTGAGAGAGTCAGTGCTGACCTCTGCTGGTGAATACGGGTATAACACCTACTCCAACATCTACAGTTCTTTCCCTCCTACCACCCAACACACCTACAGTAAGAGTGGGCACAGAGAAATCAGTCTGAAAGCTTTTCTGAACATTCCTCTGTCAATGAACAGCATGTTATTTGTTTCAACACTCTAAAAAAAAAAAAAAAAAGGGGAAGGGGAGGTGAAATTTCACCACATCTAATTCTCCATTCTGGCTGCTTCTGTTGCAATCCAACGGGGCTGTGGCCTGTTTTCTGTGCTGATCTTTGCTTTTGTCTTCTGGTAAATGTGTCAACTGTGACAACTCATTCAGCCTTTCCACACAAACAACTGATTGCTGTTACAAGGAAGCATCGTGGTCCATCTGACTACTCTGCGAATTAGGTCACGGGCAATTACAGCCAGGCTTCCTGTTTCTAGTCACGAGCAGGAAATGCAAAAACAGCCAAGTCAGCCTCGACCAGATGACTCTCTAGAAGTCGGTTTTAGTTTTTTAAATGATCTGCTTCCTTAAAAAAAATGGAAAAAGTCTGTTTGTCCATGTGACAAATGTGAAAACAAAAGGTTCACATGGAATGAGGAGAATGTTTGTTTGTTTATGTAGTTTATTGCCATTTTAAACTACTATGGCCATTTCATGGCAAAAGCAGGTAAAGTTAAATTTTAAACATTTTTAAAATACAGCAATCAAATAAAAAAATAAACAGATTGCAACAGTTTTTGAATGAGGAGAAAGTAAGGATAAGCTGGCAGACAGACAGACAAAAAAAGAGAAAAAGAAAGGCAGAGAGAGAGAAAGAAATAAAGGTTGCCATACCTCTCCCTGAGGGTCACTGAGCACCACCTTGACGTTCTCGCCGGTGCCCCAGGAGCTCTGGCCCTTCCAGACGAGGTCAGTGGGGGGGTTGGAGCTCACGCCGGCATCAGAGGCCCAGATCTGATGCACACACACACACAAATCAGCTTACAACAATGAACTTGACCAGGACTCTCTGGCAGAGAAGATGCTTAGTCTCAATGGGACCTTTCCTGGCTAAATAAAAGTTTAATAAAAAAAATTAAATAACTTCAGATAAGAAATTTTCCAGTTCTAGTGGCTTTTCCCAACATCCAGATGCCCAGGAGACAAATGAAACTCAGTATGGAACTGAAACTGCACCCAATATTGTTCAGTTTATATTGCACTTCAACATTACTCTCTAAAAGGCTCGCAATTTGGATGTATTTATGGCACTTTACCGGTGTAAGATGTGAAGATGGGCTTGTGTTTTGTTTGGTTTGTGGGTGGGGATCGGGGTTGGGGGGATAGGGGATTGTCATTGCTTTTTTGTGTTCATCTTGCGTATGGTAAGATGCAGAATGAGTTTCCATAAGGATCAATAAATAAATAAATAGTCTCCTGTTAGACCATTAGTAGTGCAAGCAGTACAGTGGTCTGAGAGCATGTGTAGCCCTATTGTGATTCAGGTATGCACATCTATTTTGTAGATCCATCAACACCAATTAAGCCAGTGTCAGTACGATGCAAGAACTACAGACAAGTTGGGGTGTCGTTTCCAGGCGCCATACGACACTTTGACATATAAAAGTGCTCCTACATGCTCGTGAAAAACAGCGTGTTGTCCTGAGGCAACCGCCACAAAAACAAGAGAAGGAGGAGGGGGGGGCACTTACGGTGACTTTCTGCCCAGCCTTAAGCACATATTTGGGGGTGAACTTGTAGGTGGCCGACTCATCTCCGATCACTTTGGTCATCTCGTAGCCCACCATAGCCTGGTCCTGGTGGAAAGAAGACAGAGCAAGACAGAAACCGTTACCACTCAAACATGTACGCATGTGTACACACACACACACACACACACACACAAAGGCTGGAAGGAGCCGCTTGAGGGGACAAAACAAAAAGCATGTGGGGACCTGCCAGTGGTAATGGGAACCAAATGTCAAATGTCAGAGCTATGTGGGCACCCCTGGGGGGGGGGGGGGGGTCAACCCTTCCCCAGTAAAGTCATGATCACAGTCGCAGGAATGAGACTGCAGGCACCAAGCCATACAAACTGTGCCTCAAGCACCCAACGGCAAATCAAATATCAGCACCCAACGACAAATCAAAAAGATCATTACTCTGCATGTTTTTTTTTTTTTTCCCATAAAGTCTATCTGCTTGCTTGCTGTATACTAGCCTGGTAAACCCGCCCCTCGTACTTCATTTCATTTTGTACAGAGGGTCTGGACCGGAATCTCTTGAGGGTCATTTAGTCGGCCCCAGCAAGACCAATCCAATCAGGGAACAGAGGGTGTGTTCGTTAGCCATGACGTTGACTTTGTGTGCTACATTTGAATTGTAGTGCGTAGGTAGGCTAATTGCATACGTGACAACCAGGCGTTAACGATTGGGTAAAGGCAGAGGCTTGTTTTAAACTTCGCCGGAGTCCACACCTCCAGGAAGAAATCGTTTCTGACGGTGTCTATTCCAGACCCTCTGTACAAAATGAAATGAAGTACGAGGGGCTGGTTTACCAGGCTAGCTGTATACCCCCACCCTGCCCCATTATTGCAGAGGTCAATTTGTTGGGACAACTGAGAAAATGGTGAGTCTTTTGAGACGACAGGTGGGAAAGTAAGGTAAAGACTGGAACAAAGGACACTTTTAAGCCAAATGAAAAACACAAAGCTTTCCTGTTTGTGCTGGCGCACGAATTTGCAGTCCGTTTCTGACTGTCTGCACATACTTATGTACGCGCCACATCACAGGCTTGCACAGGCTCCCAGATCTGTGATGTTCTTTGAGTGCATGCGAGATCACTTCCCCTCACTGCCTACGATGAAATACACAAAGTGTCTCCACACTGACTGACTGACTGACTGACTGTGTGTGTTCTCTCTTGCTCACAAACAAAATCTTGCATTGTAAATTAAAAAGTTAGAGTTTGACAGTGTGAATGTGTTTGTGTGTGTGTGTGTACATCAGTGTGTATGTGTGCACTCAAGAAGAAAGAGAGAAAGAGAGAGAGAGAAAGAGAGAAAGAAAGAAAGAAAAATAAAATCAACTCTTCTAAAAGTTGTGAGTAGGAAAGTGAAAAGCTTCTGTGTGTATGTACAGTAAGTGTGTGTGCGTGTCAACACAAAAGTGCGTGAATTAGTGCCTTTCGCGCAGTCTCACCTCCTCAGAAGTGTTGTGCAGGCGGACGAACTTGCCGTCCACGTCCAGCTCCTCGAAGCAGACGTTGCCGGTGGCGGAGGCCGTGTGAGCGATGCTGACCGAGCTGCTGGCCTCCGACTCCTCCACGTCGATGCGCTTCCGCTTGCCCCGCGTGGTGCGCACGCTCCGCGACGAGGACGCACGCGACACCGTCACACGAGATGATGGGCTCGGGGACAGCTTCAGTCTTGGAGGACAGAAAGAAAGACAGGAGGAGAGGGAGGGACACAGAGAGAGAGAGACAGCGGGGGGAGAGAAAGACAGAGAAGAACAGAAAGAAAGAAAAGGATGAATACCACAAGAGAGAAAAAGCAAAGACTGAGTTATTTGCCGTTAGATAAAAGTGCAGCCCCCTACATGAAGTGCTTTTGTACTACCATGTTTGTGTGTGTGTGTGAGTGAGAAAGAGAGTGTGTGTCTGTGTAAGAGTGTGTATAAGAGTGTATGTGCGCGCATCTAGACCAAATTCCCATTATTTCCTTCTTGCAGATTAAGCAGAAAGCTGTTGATTGCCAACAGGCTGCTTTGCTTGAGTCTGGGCTTTTATGAGCAGGCATGTGATGTTTGCCATAACCACCATGAACATGTGTTAATGCGCACCTGCTCACATGCATGCATTACAAAAATCAAACAACTCAGATTCAGTTCTCCTTTGCTTGTTTTTTCTGCCGTTTGCACATCTGTGTGTGTGTGTGTGTGTGTGTGTGTGTGTGTTTTGTGTACGCTTGAAAAGTGTAATCTACCACACATTTGCTTGCATGCCCAGTCATCAAATGTTGCCCTGCCCTTTCTAGGTCTAGTCAGATACAACTGCATGTGTATAAGAAATGTGGATGGTTATTGCTTATCTATGACGGAGTATTAGATCAGACTATTCCAAAAGTGGTTTAGTGACACACCTAGTTTGTTTAACCCAAAGGGTTAGTCGTAAACACAATAGAACAGCAGCCCATTGTGATTTTTTGCTTAGTTAAGAGAATAAAGCCTGGGGCTGTTCTACCAACAAATACCTCTGTGTTAACCAAACCAGGGTTGTCACTTGACCACCTAGTAGTGTTTCCCCTCCAGACTGTGATGTGAGGTGCGTCTGCATGCCCTGTTTATAGTATTTGGGTGCGGTTGCGTCCACTGTTGTGATATAACCCCTAGTCCCTATGGACAGTTTTTGTGATGTTACATTATTACATTACACTTAGTTGATGTTCTTATCCAGAGCGACTTAGTTATTTTTGGTACAAAGTACAGTTCCTGGATCAATGTGGGGTTAGATGCTTTGCTCAAGGAGAGCATTATGTTCAGGAGAGCATTAGTTATTTACTCCCCCACCCACATCCTTCCTACTGGAACAGGATTCAAACCTGCGGCCCTCCAATCCCAAGACCAACTCCCTAACCATTAGGCCACAGCTGCCCTCATGTGTCCGCCTTTTAATTCTCAGGGCAGAGCAAGACAATAAAATATGCTTCATAGGCTTTTTTCTATTACAAAATTGACATAGTGGAAGTTTGTCTCCAGTGCGTTGGCCCTCACCTCTCTTCCTCCCCCTCCAGGAGCTTGCGGTAGGCGTTGATCTCCATGTCCAGGGCCAGCTTGACGTCCAGCAGCTGCTCGTACTCGTCCAGCTGCAGCTGCATCTTGGAGCGGATGTCGGCGATCTCGCGCTCCTTCTCGGCCAGCAGACGGCGGCTGCAGTCCCTCTCCTGGGACAGGGCCGCCTCCAGCTCAGAGATGCGCTCCTGCCACCCACGAGCCTAAAACACACACAGGCACGTACACGTGACTCATCAAGATACACCAACATGCCATCTTAGATAATAACGCTGATGCATACTTATTTCATTTATATAATGCATACTTCATTTAAGTTCCTTATTATTATATACGTACACGTGACTCAAGATACACCAACATACCATCTCAGATAATGGTGCTGATGCATACTTATTTCATTTATCTAATGCATACATTCCTTATTATTTGGATTTTAACATTACATGCCATACATCGTACTGCGTTTATGGTTAAAGCACTCATGGTAGGTGGCATTTCCTTTTCCAGACTGATTATGGCGGTATTACATACACACACTACGATCCACGAGCTGTGTACAAGTATGTACATGTCAGATATAAAGACACACTAACATGTAATTTTAGGTAATGGCCACAGACATACCACACATAAAATTGCTGATGCATGCTGAACACACACACACACAAACAACACACGACACACAGGTATAAACAGACATGCATACCAGCCCTCCACACAGAGTAAAGCGAGAGGTTTGATAGAGCTGAAAGGAAATGCCTTCACAATGCATGTGTGCACATGAAGAAACACACAAACACACACACACACAATGTGTGATCTCTACGTTTAAAAAAAAAAGTGCAACATAGGCTTGTGTGCCGTGTGCAAGGGGATTTTTGGCGCTATATGAACACATCCTTGCACAGCATGACAGGTCATTTCCTGACACCATCTCTGCCTTCGCTCTCGTCACTGACTCAGACTGCTGGTGAACGAACAGGATCTCGCTTACGCCACATACGCACAAGATAAACCACCAACAGATGGACCTCAATCACAGGCAGCTTAGCACATACACGGCAACTGTGCCCCAGATTGTTACACAACAAACTAGTAATCGAAGAGCCGCCAAGTAAAAGTTATAAATGTTATAAAATGCAAATTATGGCCTCTAGTACTTCTTCAGAAGTTTCCCTGGCATGGGCCCACGCTCAATTTCTCAACTGCGCTAGCTGTGAACACTATATTGAGAGCGAGGCATCTCAACAACCCTGAGGCAGTAACTGCACACACCTCTTTGTCATGTTTGAGACAGGACGCATCTGTCTCAAAAAGTGAAGTGGCACTTTGAGTGAGTTTTGAGGAAGACAACACTTGCTGTGCAAGATTCAAATTCCCATCAACTGGCTTAACCTGCATGACCTAAGGTAGTCACACACTTTGTGGCCATTAAAAGGTTTTTGTCAAGCCAGTGTACCCTGAATGACGACGACTACTACAAATAAAAAAACACTCCAATGACCCCCTTAAGTGCTCTGCTCTGCTTCAGCGTACACATTAAGTAAGAATGGCATTTAAACCAGGCCGTGCAAAACTGAAAGCGTGAAAACAGGAAATGTTAGAAGAGACCCTGCAGAAAAAAACAAAAACCATGAGCTGTTCACCGCAACCACCACAGCTGGCTGATGCATCCGATTAAAAACAAAACAAAACAGACGTGAAGGCAAACAGAAATAAAAAAAAGTAAAATTACTGAGTAGACGCATAACAGAAACAGCAGAAAAGATGCATAGATACTTTAAGGCAAAATGAAGCAAACGAAGATGATAACTAATGTGATGCACCTGCACCAAGACAAACTCCTCGTTTTTTTAGTACAGCCTTGGCAATAAACATTCTTCCGGTTCTGATTCTGATTCTATTACATTAAGACCATGAGGGAGGCAAGGTGACGGACATACTGACTACAGACAATGAGAAAGAAGGAAAAGAGAGGAGCGAGGAAGAGTGGAGATGAGACGGGCAGCTCACCTCCTTCTGCATGCTGGTCAGCTGGGCAGCCAGGCTCTCCACGCGCAGCGCCGACTCCTTCAGCTCCTCGCGGGCCATGCTGGCCGCACTGCTGTTCATCTCCGAGGACAGGCGCACGTTCTCCAGCTGCCACATCGCACCAACACACAGTCACACACACACACAAACACAACGCCGTGGATTTAGACACGCCGATAAGCCGACGATGGGGAAATCTGCTTGCCACTTAGAAAAAGTGCAAAGAGGAACTGTGGCACTATCAGACAGAGAGAGAGAGAGAGAGAGAGAGAGAGAGAGAGAGAGAAAGAGAGGTGGGCAGAGAGAGAGTGAGAGGAAGAGAGAGCGAGCGAGAGGAAGAGAGGGAGGAAGTGTAACAACTTGATACATGGGCATCGAAGCAGAGGTGTGAAGACATTTAAAGCTGAGCTTTAAAGCTCTTCCAAAAATGGCGTTTAAAGTGCACTGCTCGTCTTCACACCAATGTTTGTTTTTCTTCTTTTCGGTTTTATTGCAGTTTATATTAAATTATCTGTACTCTCAGGGCTGCTAGAGACATTTAATATCTCAGTGAGGCTTCACCTGGTAAAATAAAGAATTGAAAAAGCACTCAGAGAGCACAGACCTCAGCTAGGGCAGCTCAGATCACTTTTAAGTTAGCCCATTTTTGACCTAACCTTTTGAGTATGTTGCTACCCAACAAACAAACAAACAAACAAACAGATGCCGATGATTACATAACCTCCGCTGGCGAAGCTAACAAACTCATAACCCACATCTGTATGTAGGAGGCTGTTTGCTGACCCAAATAAAAATAAATAACAAATCCATGTGTAGCAGGCCGTTGGGTGACCTCGCTGACCCCAAATGAAAGTAAGTATCCCTGAGTGTCTGTGTGCGGGCCGCGGGGCTGTCTGCGGACCTTGGCCACGTAGGTGTTCTCCATCTCGTCCTTGTAGAGCTTGAGCTGGTCCTCCTGCTGCTGCCGCATGTCCAGCAGGGCCTGCTGCAGCTTGCACTCGTACTCCACCTGCCGCCCAGAGTCCACCTCCACCAGCCGTGTCTCATGCCTGCGCCTCGTGTCCTTGATCTCCTGCAGCAGGGGGACAGGGAGAGAGGGGGACAGAGAGAGGAAGAGAGGGAGGGAGGGAGGGAGGGAGTGAGTGAGGAAGAGAGAGAGGGAGGGGATGGGGAGAGAGGGGGACAGAGAGAGGAAGAGAGTGAGGGAGAGAGTGAGGAAGAGAGATAGAGGGAGGGGATGGGGAGAGAGGGGGACAGAGAAAGGAAGAGAGTGAGGGAGAGAATGAGGAAGAGAGATAGAGGGAGGGGATGGGGAGAGAGGGGGACAGAGAGAGGGAGAGAGGAAGAGAGAGAGGGGGAGGGGATAGGGAGAGAGGGGCACAGAGATGGGGAGAGAGAGAGGGGGACAGAGGGAGGGAGGAAGTGAGGAAGAGAGAGAGAGGGAGGGGATGGGGAGAGAGAGGGGCACAGAGAGAGGGAGAGAGGAAGAGAGGGAGGGAGGGAGAGAGGAAGAGAGAGAGAGGGAGGGGATGGGGAGAGAGAGGGGCACAGAGATGGGGAGAGACAAAAGGGGACAGATAGAGGGAGAGAGGAAGAGAGAGAGGGAGAGAGGGAGGGAGAAAGGGGAAGAGAGGGAGAGGATAGGGAGAGAGAGGGCCACAGAAATGGGGGGAGAGGGGGGGGCAGAGAGAGGTAGAGAGGAGGGCAGAGAGAGGAAGAGGGGGACAGAGAGAGGTAGAGAGGAGGGCAGAGAGAGGAAGAGGGGGACAGAGAGAGGTAGAGAGGAGGGCAGAGAGAGGAAGAGGGGGACATAGAGAGGTAGAGAAGAGGGTAGAGAGAGGAAGAGGGGGACAGAGAGAAGGAGAGGGATGGAGAGGATAGGGAGAGAGAGGGCCACAGAAATGGGGGGAGAGAGGGGGGGGACAGAGAGAGGAAGAGGGGGACAGAGAGAGGTAGAGAGGAGGGCAGAGAGAGGAAGAGGGGGACAGAGAGAAGTAGAGAGGAGGGCAGAGAGAGGAAGAGGGGGACAGAGAGAAGGAGAGGGATGGTGAGAGGGAGAGAGGCAAAAGGGTACAGATGAAGACCATAACGATTAAAGGGGAAAAGGCAAAGGCAAACTGCAAAATAGGGATACTAATTTCTCTCTCTGTCTTTTTTTTGTTACAAATGTGTTACAAATAAGAGGCCCGCATTAGGGGAAACAAAAGAGTGAATTGTGGGAAAAAATTGTGTCAACCAAGCCTAGCATACAGGTCAGGCTGTGGTGTTTGTTTAGTGAGACACAACAAAAGGACTCTGGCACTACAGCTTTATCAGCCGCGGCCTGTTTCAGGTCAGCAAGGCCGCCAATCACTCAATGAGTGTTAATCAGATTGGCTGGCTCCCAACACTGGCAGGCAAACACACACACACACACACACACACACACAGTTCTTTGGCTGCAGGCAGGGCAAAGGGAGTGTGGAGATCACCATATGCATAGTATGTCATTGATGAGATCAGCCTGTCAAGTTAAGCTCACGGGCCATGGCCCAGATGTTTGTGAATGAAAGAGGCTCCATGACCTACACATTTATGGCTGCCTGAATACTAGAGCAGCATTAATTAACTTGTGATAATGACATTTGTATCCAACTGTGGAAATGTACCGAAAGTCTAACTAAACTGTGTATACACACACACGTCTGTTATACAGGTCTGTGCTTGCTGATTGATGTCTGGAAATAAATTGTGTTGTCACTAATCACACGTTGAGTGGAACCACACTAATTTTGTGGCACTAATTTTATGCACTGTGCAACCAACAACCAGGCCACTGCCGTGGTAACAGACTTCCCTTTCCAATGCTCAGAGCTACCTTGCCACACCTCATCTTCACACATTTTTTACCAAGTTGGAAAGGCGTGTAGGGTAGACTAGGAAAGAGGCAAGGTGATAGTATGCTATTGTCTGGGGAAAGGGACACATTCATACAGGCGTGCTACTGCCTGTAGTTTATCACATGAATGAATGAACTTCCCAACCTTACACAAATAAGAAAATGGTGCACTAAATGGAGGCATATCCCTCACCTAATGGAGACAAAAAACAGGTTGTCTGGCGGGGGTGGTAAAACAGGTCTATGCAAATACAAAAAACAGCTGTAACAGGTGGTAAATGTCACCAGCAGAGCATTAACCAGCCAAAGCCTGAGGCAGTTTCTCCCGCCTAAGGTGGCAGCATTCAGAGATGAAAGCTGCAGAGGAGTGGGTGGTGCTGTGGCCTAGCTGGCTACATGGGGACCCAGCTTTGATTTGATTCGCCAATCCCACCCACAAGTTTTCCCCACTTTTATGTCCTGTCAAGTAAAGGCCAAAAAGCCCAAAATATACTTCAGAGAAACCTGCAGGGAAACAAAAGTGTGACTGAAAAGTGAAGCGATCTCACCTCCTCGAACATGTTCTTGCGGAACTCCAGGTCCTCCATCAGGCTCTGGCAGCGGTTCTCCAGGTCCACGCGCAGGAGGGTCTCATCGCCCAGCTGCTTCTTGGCGGCGACCAGGCCGGCATCCAGCTGAGGGGGTGCCAGAGAAGAGAAGAGAAGTTTGTGTTTGTTTCTTTAGTTTATTGCCATTTTGAGCTAGTATGGCTATTTCATGGCAGATAAAGTTAAATATTACACATTTTTTAAATACAACAATCAAATAAATAAATAAATAAATAAATAAATAAATAGATTAAATTCGTTTTTTACACATGAACACATGTTAAAAAGTTCAAAACCTTTAAAGGTGGGACCTTGCAAAGAATGTTAATCACATTATTTTCTTTCAGAGAAGAGAAGAAGAGAGGAGAGGAGAGGAAGGGTAAGGAGGAGGGTGAGAGAAAACAGATTTAGTCTACTGCATTCCATTGAGATTAAATCAGTTTTTAAAGTTGTAGAAGATCTCCTGGGAAAGCTCTAGAACGATTCAACCCAGTTAAATATTTGTACATGGGAGTTTCTGCAGTGTGGTTAATTCATGAATTGTCCTCCGGGCAGAGGGGGCAGTACAATCTGTTGGTGACACTGCCCCCTGTTGGTGATTTTAAAAAACATGACTCAAAGTTCATCTCCTGTGTAGGTTTGGTGATCACAAAAAAACATGAGAACAAACAGCTTTAATGACCAGTACAGTAAAAAAAAAACTACAGGATAACTGTGCTTTATAGATTGCTTATCACAAACACGTCAAAGGTTGTTTAACGCTTGTAAAAAATTGGCACATGTCCTTTCACTTTCCTCTTTCCTAAGAACAGACATGGTAGTCATAGTTTGAATGTGGAGTGAGTGAGTGAGCGTGGAGTGAGTGTGCAGTGAGCGCGTGTGTGTGTGTGAGTGTGTGTGCATTCTGCACCATACCTCCTGAACTTGGGCCTGCAGGTCAGCCACGGCAGCCTCCAGAGCCTTCCTCTCGGACACGGCAGTGGCCAGCGCCGCATCTTTGGAGTTGAGCAGCGCCTCCAGGTCCTTCAGCCGGGCCTGGGCGCCCACAAGGTCGGCATCCTTCTTGGCGTGGCTGTGTGGACGAGAGCAGCCATGGTCAGCACGGTCGCCCACACGGGGGGCACATGAGGGATCAGCAGACATGACACAGGCTGAATGGTGAGCTTAGAGCAAACCAACAAGCCAGAAAACAGCAGGCTTGGCTTGGCAGTGGACCCCTATTTCCACACCAAAAGCATTTTGTGTGCAACCTGTGGGGTGGGGGGGTCTAGATCAGTGGTGAGGGGGGTCTCCCTGATAAACAATATGATATGCTGAGTAGTTCATGCTCCCCCCAGACATTCAACAATGCAATCGCCATCATTCGCCATACAGACAGACTCCGCAAAAGTCCTGAAATCAATGGCCAGGAATGCATTGCCCAAGAGGGTGCATATCATTAGAACCTGAAGTTGCCAAAGAAATGCTTAAGCACAGTGAGACACAATGTTGACAACCATCAGATAACTCCAGCTAAGGCTGTGACACACAGAACAATGCGGGCCATTGACGAGGTTCATAAACACGACACACAGGCAAATGATTACATCTATCGAGTAGCTTCACTACAGCTGTTGACAGGCGAGGTAAACTGATGCTTTGGGAGAGATAAGAATGATCAGCATTTGCTCATGAGTGACATCAAGACTCACTGTATTTACTCATTGGATCAATGCAAGATTTTTGCCCTTTGCAAGAAAACACCCCAACAAGATCTGGCCAAAAAGGACCCCCCCCCCCCCCAATCAATGTTCTGCAGACATACCAAGAATTCAACTACACTGATCTTGAAAAGGTATACCACAGCTATGCATTCTTGTGACCAAGAAGTAAAAAATTTTCTCTCATTCATTTCCCGCAGTCATCCCAAGAATTCAAGAAATTCTGAAATTCAACCATGCACTTTTCTCGTGCGGAGACTGTACACAGCTCCAGGCATGCACAAGACTGCTGCTGACGTAGGAAAGCTTTTTGAGGAAGCAGCGCCCAAAATCAAAACTAACCGGCTGCCGACAACGCCTCGGCTGGGGCTCGGCAGCCTGTGGAAGGGGTCAGGGAAGTGCTTCCTGTCGGGACACAATGGCTACTTTTCAGGGCGAGAAAAGGAAAACTGCGGCACAGGATATGAGGTTTGGCTAAGGAGGGAGGTCAACTGCAGCCCGCTCATGTGAGGCCCTTGTATGTGTGTGTGTGTGGGGTTGGGGGGGCATGTTTCATAGACACAGGGGTAGGGGGGGTTGGGTACCCTGAGCTCTTTTTCTCTAGGGAACTGAGCTTTACTGTGTTCCTGTGTTCAAAGGCAGGGCTTGGGGCCTGGGATGGCTGACAGTCCACACCAAACATGTATGAAGCGCATCCCGAGGCTCTAATTGATCCGCCTGCCCACAGACCCAGCCTGGGCGGAGAGAGCTGTATTGACAGTAACGCCATGTTCATCCACCAAAGCGGAAGAAGCAACGCGGCTCTGTGCCTCCTCCCCCAATCCCTCCACAGACACACAGACAATATCCCGTTTTGAAGTCTGCGTGATAGTCATGCCTGAGGTTTTAGGCTCACTCAACAGACACAAGGAGGGTATTACTCAAGGGTAACGGCTGTCTAGACTTTTCAGTCTTTTCAGGCCCCAAACCCACATGCTGGCGTACAGTTTTGGACACTGCAGGCGTTCACGTGACTCACATTTACGGTTTCACATGGCAAAGCGGCATGAAACCACCACGCAGGAGGCCATGTCCGTTTGCTTAAGCGCAGATACATGCCTGCCTGCGTGTTACACTGTGAGAACGGCACGGAGATGCCATAACGCATGACTGACTCCATGCAGCCAGGGGTTCCCACATCACATGGGATCACAACTGGCCCCTGCCGATTTGCCTGGTTAGCGATACCATGCGTTGCATAGAAGCGTTAAGGACCAATTAGCATTCTACACAGTTCAGCGACAGTGTGCACTTAACTGAGAGAAACGCTAAGCACCAAGAAGACATCCAGTCTTAAAAACAAACAAATATGCTAGTCAATTCAATCCTTTGTAGGATTATCCATGTTGACTTTGTGGCTTCCGCACAAGTGGGGGGGGGGGGGCAACACGACACTGACTGTTGAAGGGGCCTCGCATTTTTTGAATAAAGGGGGCGGACAGTGAAAGGGAGAAGACTAAAGGGGGAACGAATCATTCTTTAGCTACCTGCCCCCTGCCCCCTCCCTTACTGTGTTGCTGGAGGGGGACGGAGGTAAGAGCGGGTTCGAGCACTGTCTAGGTGGAGCACAGAATGTGAGGAATGCCCAGGGTATGACTGGCATTTCACACACCGCTGCAAGGAAAACAGACTGGCATAGAGACAGAGAGAGAGAGAGAGAGAGACAGAGAGACAGAGAGACAGAGAGAGAGAGAGAGAGAGAGAGAGAGAGAGAGAGAGAGAGAGAGAGAGAGAGAGAGAGAGAGAGAGAGAGAGAGAGAGAGAGAGAGAGAGAGAGAGAGAGAGAGAGAGACCTGATCCCCTGACCGCCCCTCCACCACCTCTCCTCCCCCTTTCAAGTACTCACAAGCCGTCCTCCTGGGGTTCAGCCTCAAGGCTGTGCATGTGATGGCCAACGGTAAGGAATGCTTGGAAAAGCACCAGAACTTACATTCTTTGGCTGGGCGCACACAAAAAACACACACATGCGCGCGCACACACCTACACACAGACACATTCCTGGGCTTACTTTCATTTTACAGGTGCACTCACGTGTTGCAATCATTTCATTTTCAGAAGTCTGTGCCATGCCATTTGGTTTTGGACCACAACCACTAAATGTGTTTCACTCATAAGTCTGTGCAATGCCTTTTGGTTCTGGACCACAACCACTGAACATGTTTTCCAGAGGTCAGGTGGGCTTGTAAAAACCAAAATGTAATAACTAGGAAATGGTGTCTGGCAACAAGTAGTCACTGACAGTCACAGGTGTTCTACCTAGAAAACTCAAGACGCAGACTCGCAACGCCTAATTGGCTGGCCGATACGCCATACAGGAGAGACATTTTTTTGCCCCCTCCCCAGCGACAAAGCGTGCGTGTGTGTGTGTGTGTGTGAACAGCTGGGTCATCAGGAGTCTCTCTATACATCAGCAGCCATTTCCAGCTGCTCCTCCACTCAATGCTGCGTCTGTTTCCACAGCCACCCTGACGGGCTCTACCTCTGAAACCCAAAACAACTTAGGGGCATGGTCACAAAATGTTGAACCTGAGAATATGTAATGTTACATTTAATTTCTTTCTTTCTTTTTTTTTTTTTTAGTATGTAAATGCTATTTTTGTGTTCATGTGTTCCCAGGACTGCTTCAGAAAAATCAATGGTTTCAATGTGAGCAAGTAATTTTGTGACTACGGCCATTTTTCCTGAATGCTCCTAAACTGTCACCCCCTGAAACGTCAGGGCCACTACTACTACTTTCCACTTGTCATATGCTGAAGTAGATACTTCCAATGTATTACTCATGGCTGGGACTAACTTAAATAAAAAAGCAAAGTTAAGCAAAGGACCACTGCCTCCAATTCGGGAGGAATGTGAACACAGTCTGCAAGACAGACGCTCACAGAGGAATGATCTCATTCCCGTGCTTTTTCACCCCCTTTTTTGCTGGACAAAATAAACATTTCTCCATTAAACTGCCATTTCAGTTTAACAGCACTGAAATGTGCCAGCTGTTAGGTAAAGCCCACACTTTACATTTAGACTGAAACAAGTGACAATTTATGGTCACTAGTGCAGAAGTGTTGTAAACCTAAACAAGTTTAGCCACATTAGCTACACTGCAGCCTACAGACACGTGTTCCAGCTTCAGCTGAGTGGCCATTCCACTGTACAACAGGATATTAGTTTAGGAGGAGGGGGGGACACAGGCACAACCCACCCCCACCCCTGGAACAGGCACGCGAGAAGGCTTCCTGAGGTTCAGCGTGCAGCACATGCTGTGGTTTGGAGGGTGCCATTCTCTAATAAAGTCCATCTGTTTGTGGTGGGCTTTGCAAAAACAGGTGGGTGAAAAACAGCTAGCTCGCTGCTTCAGTCAATCAAGGGCCAGGAGGGCCCCACACCTGCCTCCTCTGTCACCCAGTGTGTGTGTGTGTGTGTGTGTGTGTGTGTATACTTGTGCCTGGCCGTCTCTGTCTCTCACTCTCTCTGGGTGTTCAGCACTAAAGTGTTGAAGGGTGACACAAGCATGCCACGCCAGGAGAAGAAGAGGAACAGCAAAAGGGAAAACACAACAACATGGCATCCACTAGGGCTGTACAATATATCGAACATACCCTGATATCACAACACACAATATCGCGAAATACATATCTCAAAACATGGCTTAACTGGAATAAATAAGACATTACTATGAAACAGCATACAGTAATGTCCCATTTATTCCAGTTAAGCCATGCTTCCACATATGAAGATATTTGGGAAATCAAATGGACTCCTACTGCCCTTCATATCCACCCCATAGGCTGGGCACTGGCTATGGTCTAGCAGTGAAGATTAAGCTGAAAGATGTTAAAACTATATTTAAATATTTTTTTTATTTATCACAAAACATATCATCGCAACATTCAGCAATGTTACCACATATCGCACATTTTTCAAATATCTTGCAGCCCTACCATCCACTTAAGATCCAAAAAAGAAAAAGACAAAAACTTCATCTCTACATGATCTGCAGCACTGTGACCACAACCTAAGGCGAAGTCATGAAGGAATTTCCGCTACATGAGGTCCTTGCGCACAGAGTGAAGTGTATACATAGCTCTGTCAAGGCCACACTGGAGCACGAGTAGCCAAAGTTTGCCAACAGACATGCTGTACCATTGACATCCTACAAGTAGTGGCCAGTAATCATCAAATTTGACCATGGCCCTCTGTAACGTACATCAGGCTACACTCTACAGTCAGCATATAGCTCAGCCAATTGCTGTGATACAGAAAGGCCACTCTCTCATTAGCAGCCATGAGACTCTAATAAACCAGCAAACAAAAAAAAACAAAAAAAAAAGTACAGACAGACTCCCTGTGGCCATTTACCACAGGTTTGGCATTCACCTACTCCAGGCGTCCATGGGTGGCCACCCCTCCAAGGGTGTCGTTTGTCGTGAGCGGCCATCGGCAAAGGGTGTGCTACTGAGGTGGCAAAAGGTCGAGACTAAAACCTGTGAGGTGATTTTGGAGACTCGTCACATTCCATGTCACAGAGAGCGCCTTGGAATTCCAGAAATTCCGAGTAATAGACGTTCCCAACTCAAATTAAACCAGGGGAACATGAGTGACAGAAGCTACCCATGTAGAAAAGGTACCGTCATAATCCAAATGTTCAGACTTGTACGAAATTAGCTTACATTTGAAAACCCATTACTTAAAAAGTATTAGTGACTTCAAGGCAAACATTTACAATCACTACACTGAACAGATTACATAAGCGCTCAGATCTCGAGTCCCTGAGTTCAGTAGGTAGTGTTTGGATGAAAGACTTGACTTAAACCATGAACCTCTGAAATCTAATAACCAGACAAACAAACAAACAAAGACAGACCCTGGCATATGCTACTAATACTGTAACTAACACCCAATAGCTTCAGATCATGTGAGGAAGTAGGCTAGTGCCTTTCATTCACGAGCATATTCAAATTATCCACGGTTGTATCTGCTGCCTTCATTCAGACAATGCTGCTGCTGTTCTGAGTTCCTACACTAAATACTTCTGTGCTACAGGTCCCAACACAACAGATACAGAAAATGATCAATAACCCGTCTACAGTCTATACACTATCAACATCAAAGGGAGGGGCGAACCAAGTAGTTTTCTTTGAAGATGAGGCTTACTGCATGGGTTTACACCCAGACTTGGTAAATGTTCATGTGAGCCAAAGCCTTTTAATCACCAAATTGGGCTGTAAGCACTCACTAATCATTTAAGATGGTGGAGGAGTTAGCGTGTCTTAGTGCTACCACAGAAAGGGGAGTTGGGCTGCGGCCTTGGCTTAACTCACTTTGCTGAATGATACTTCTGTCATACGTGCAGGATACTGCTCCTTGGAAAATGGGCAATTCCCAAACACTGGCACGTCTTTGTGATTAAGTGGATCCTCGTTCAACAACTCATGTGACCTCAGTGAGTGGTGGACTAGTTGCATGTGAGCATGGCTGGTCGAAGAGGGACAAAACCCAACCAAGCCTTTCCACAGAACACTGAGGGTTAAGAACTTGCCCTATACAAAAAGCACAAGCATGCTAAACTGGAATGCTTTGAACTGATTAAAACACACACACGTTGAGCACTTGAGGACTTGAGGACCCATTCTTAATTACAGTGATGACTGACTCAAAACCTAACCTGCAAGTTGGGAAGTGTGATGGGGGTTGGAGCTGACACTACAGACGGAATGTCCATTCAACTCACTGTATTCCCTACCAGCAGGAAATCAAGGGGGAGGGGAATCCAATCTTTCACTGATTAGTTACAGGTGCACACTGTGTCCTGACAAGATTGGGTATACTCTTTTATTGGACAACCAAACCCCTAGGTAGATTACGTAAGTCTATTTGTTTGCTCTGGTGCCCATGGTAACACAATAAATTCTTAGTTCAAAATGTACAGTAGGCCTAATTGAGAAACTAGCCTACTGTAAGTAAACAAGGAAGACATAGCAAAGGCAATACCCCAACTCCTTATATCAAGTATACTCTAACAAGCAAATGTGTTGTTGTGGATTTTTGTGCAGGCAAGAAAAATATAAATGACTTATGTAAACTTGTATAGTTTGCAAAAGTTGAGCAATGACGGCATAAATTCCATTCAAACAGCCAGGAATGGTATAAGGTACTCGCCCCTCCCCCCATGGGCTACTATCAATAGGTGTGGCTCTTGGAAAAGTCAAAACTGCGTCCACGCATACACTATACATTTGTTAAACAAAAATCTACCACACCAACACCAACTAATTCGTTTTCATTTTCTGGTATACAATAAAGAAAAGTATTACAAAAAAACACTGAATGAACCACATAGGCATAGCCATTAAGCGGTTAAACTTTTTTTTACCCAAGGGGAGGGGTACTGACTCAAATGAAAACATCATAGACGCGGGATTCTGGTTATGACCAGAGTAGAGGCGCCATATGCGGCGTGTACAAAATGGGACACAAATATTAACATGAACTTGATACATGTATCACGTTACGACCTCATCACCTGCTGGAGGGGCTACAACAGATCATCTTATGAGCCGTGGTGAATGAATAAGGCACAATGAAATTATTTTAAACATGCACCATTCTCAAACGAGTCTGCACAGAAAAAGTCACATGGTGTTTATAAACCACTCACGTCTGTAGTAACTGCTCATGGTCAGCTTTGATCTTTCCCAATTCGATCTGCAGCCTGGCGCGGTCTTTAGCTGTGTCATCGAGAGATCTCCTGGCGTCCGCGAGCTCGGTTTCGTACAGTGATTTCAAACCTGTAAGCTCCCGGCTCCTGACCTCTTCCTTCTCGCTAATTTGGAGGTGTAGAACGCTATTCTCAGATTCAAGGCTTCGGACTTTATCGATGTAAATGGCCAGTCGGTCATTCAGGTTGCAGAGCTCTTCTTTTTCTTGCAGTCGGGATATCCTCGTGGGGCTCAGAGGAGTACTGCCGGCAGTGCGGGAGCTTATTCTTTGCCCGGCCGGAGTCGAAGTTGCGGTCGCCATTGTAAAAGAAAAATGCTGATTCGAAATTTAAAAGTAGGCCTTATATTTTAAAAAATCAACAACCCGTCCAGAACCTGCTCTAAAAGTAGGCTAGTACAAAACCAAATCTCCCGTCGCGAACAATTGCCTAGAGGACCAGGGTAAAATGACTGGTTATAAGAAACGTGTTAAATACAGCAATCCAGATATAGATTGGCCTATTATGGCGAGGAGTTGTCCTACCTAATGCAATTTTAGAATTGCACAAGTAAACATCCACTAGCTTACAAAAACGCAACCATCTGTAAAGTCGCTACAATAGAAGCTGCGAAAAAGCAAGATATCCACAAAGCCCAGCATGAAAACGCCGCACTTTGTCTCCCAACCGAATGAAAGAATGGGTTTGACTAATATGGCCGCTCATGAGTATGCAATGACAACGTGACTGAAATACACCAATGGCAAGCCGCAACGCAATGGCTCGCCTCAACTCCAGCGTTCGAGACAAAATTCAAAATATAAGGAATGCATCCAACGTTGCGCCAAAATAACAACACGTGGTATATAGTACACGGCAAAGCGCCTAAATACCATACTAATTTGTATACAATGTTGTGAACATTGTTGTATACAATGTTGTAAACATATTATCTCTAATATGGCTAAATCGGCATTGATATGCAGTTGTAAATGTTTTCTAATTAATAAACAACCGCTGTGATGAATAACCTACGTGAATTACGGATTGGGTTATGTGTTCCAGGTCTTGCAATGTTTTGAGGGCTTGTGTGGATGAGTTTATGTAGTGAATCGACATAAAAAGCTATGCGTCGTCGAGACGCTCAAGCCTGGTGGCCAACGTATGAGGGCACGGTGCCAGATGGCGAAAGGCGGAGTGGTTAGTGTTAACACTTAACCTTAAAGTGTGTATGGTCCTGTAATGCGATTTTTCCTCATATACATTCTTGGTTGCCTGTTGAGCGGTCTACCAAAGTTGATAGGTAGATTATCAAAACAAAGCTGCAGAAATGATAGCCCACACAATGTCACCAATAGCCCACACGATGTCACCAATGACATTTCAACACAAGCAAATACTTTTGAATTCTTAACTTTATTTCAAATATAAAAAAAAAAACCACACACACAGAGACTTTGTGCCAGAGAGAATGTCACCATCTTCCAGCATTCCAATCAGCTCCCCAGACTGTCAGTTCCATATGGGCCGAGGTTGCAAGCGAACACTGCAAGTCTATAGGACAAAGCCCCACATCAACATTCCTACATGCATTTCTGCTTGCTCAGACCACACCACCAATGAGCACATATGTATGTATGAGGCCATGTGTTCCAAAAATGTTGAAGAATGGAGGCAATGTCACGGAGAGAAATGAGCTGGTCTCAAAGTTGTTTTAGTCAGAGGGAGCACACCCTCTTCACTCCTTTGGCCACAGTGTTCAAAGTCAGTGTTAAGGAAGTGCCAGATTCTACTGTAACTGCCCACCTGAGCTCACAACCGCAAATTTACAACCTCACAAGCGCAATACACATTACAAATGCACAGAAAATTCATCAGACAGTAACCGGGCTGCTAATCGATCACTTATGGAAGAGAGAATACTGTGTCTAGCCTCTTAATTACAGTATGCTTAATTACAGTACGCTACTTACTGTATGTCAGACTGTGGTTTGGTGAGGGTAAATAGCTGAACTTGAACCTATAATGAGGTTGATAAGAAACTGTGTGCACTGGTCCAGTACAGTATATATAGTACATATTGTGTCTTATTATGTAAGAGCAATAAAGATTAATGCCTAACTCTTAAAAAAAAAAACTCATGCCTCAGTCTAGTTATCTCCAGAAGCCATCACCACAGAGGAGAGTGCTCTGTGACGTTTACATGTAGTAGAAAAATATTTGTGGCCAAGTGGAACCTTTCTACTTCCCCCACAGGCAACATACCAGCCCCTCCACACTAATTACCACTTGCACCATGGCTATGCTTGCTCTCTGTTCTTGCCGTTTCAGCATCATGTCCAATGTGATTTAGTCAAACTCTTGATTTACCTTTGCCAAGGAGGTTATGTTTTAGCCCGTGTTGGATTGTTTGTTTGTTTGTTTTTTGGTAAGCAATTTACACAAAAAGATATGAATTCCTTTTGGGAAGGTTGTCAATGAGTCAGTAAATAAATGATTCGATTTTGGTAGTAATCCGGATCACCATTTGGAACCAGGAAATGTATTTAAGGATTCTTTATCATTGGGAAAGATGTATGCCTGGAGTTGCTTTGAGAACAAGAATGTATGCTAGTGGCCTTAGAACCAGAAAGGTAAAGGTGGGGTTGTGTGTGTAAACAAATTGCTGTTTGCCAAAGCCTTGCATTGGCCTAAGGCAGGATCAGTTTCCCATAGCAAAGTAGGAGCAGCCTATAGCAGAGCAGCTTCACCACTCCCTCTGCTGCTATTCACTCAGGCCACCACCACCACTGTGAGCAACTCTTCCAGCTGGCTCTTTTCCATGTCAGAGCAGCTTCCAGGCAATTTTGAACTACGGATGTATCAAATTTAACCCTTACATACTGTTCGGGTCAAATTTGACCCATTTTAACATTTGACAGCAATAAAAATACCCTAAATGTCATTTTTTTTGCCTGAAATCAAGTGACTTTTCCTAAAATGATCCAAAATACACAAAACTGAAAATATTTTAAACTTCTATAATTTTACACGGGTGCTACAATTTTTTGTACACTCATACTGTTCCGGGTCAAATTTGACCCATATTCATTTCAATGTATTTTAAACTTCCCAGAGTGTGTTAAATCAAGGTAAAGGGTGGGAATGGAGGGAAACTTGAAACTGTGAAACTGTACATGTCATGTTCCTGTATATCATTTATGGGACAGTTGTGACAGTGTTCAATGGGGGGGCTTGAAACTGTCTCGAGAACTGTGTTGTTGTCCATGTTCCCACCGTATTTTCTCAAAGAAATCATGGGGAATCTTGAAACAGTGAAATAATAATAAAAAAAACAGTTGATAAACAGTGATCATATATAGTGAACCTAAGGAAAATAGGTCATATGAGGTCACAGGGTGCCTCGAAACAGGCGTGAGATCTGCACTTGCACCAGAAATGTAACAAAATAAAAATATACAAAATATCAATTTATTTGAGCAAGACATATGAAAAGAGGAGTTGAGTGGTTATCAGGTCATACAGCACTGATATTTCCAGAGAATATGGCGAAGACACATACTGTACAAGAAGTGCTTGATCTAATCTTCCAAGATGAAGACAGTGACTTGGACGAGGATGTGTCAGAGCAAGAAGACCACTTTCTCTGCTTTCTGAAACTTTAATTAAGGATTATTCAACCATTTATTAATGTCAGATTGGTTGTTTATATGTTTTAAAAAGATATGTAGTTCAAAATTAGGTGTAGACTCTTATTAGGAGGGTATTCTTTGCCCGGGTCAAAATTGACCCATACCATACCATGAAGGCATAGAATATGAACAGTATGTAAGGGTTAAATGTCATTTTTCGGGAATGTGTGCAATGCGTGGATGTAGTGGGTTTCACGTCTGTGCATCAGACTTTGCTTACTAGCTTGAATTGTATTTGTATGATGGGCCATAGACCAAAAACTCCTGGTGATTAAAAGGATATGGCTAATAACAAAACTTAACATCAGCAATCATCCAGTGATACTATTCATTAGATAGTACAGACACAGATATTAAAACACTTTTTTTCTGCAAAGTCAGTTGGTTTAGGTTTTGCTTACTTGCTCTGAAGGACAGAAGCATTTTTGAGGTTGAAGTTTGTGCTTTGCAGATGTGCAGGTACATATATTAACAGACACAGGCACAGGTACAGGCACAGATATTAAAACACCCTTGAGGTTGAAGTTTGTGCTTTGCAGATGTGCTTCTCCTGCTGTACCGGCACCCCCACACTCTCCAAGCCACCGACTGGTGCTATAATTACTGCAGAGGTCTGCCCTCTGCGTGGCCTGTTATTTACTGTTTTCTCAACTTCCCAAAGCTCGACGGACGTAAACAAGCTATAGAGTAGTGTGGAAGGTCAATTAGCATGTATAATTACATGTTACTTTAAAACATTTAGCTATGTTTGGTGACTAAATTGGGAAAACACAATACATGTGTGATAACTGTATCAGATAAATCTTTGTTACTGTAATTTCTGACTCAGACCCATGCCCAAAGTTCTCAGATGAAGATATAATAGTTTCTTTACATAAACTATCAGAAGTAAAAGTTTCCTTAAGTCTTTTTTACTAGAACATATCCTTAGAGAACTATTATGTAACTTACTTCAGACAGCACCAGCAATTACAAACCATTAAAGCTGTCTTAGTGTAGACTTGTAAAACTTGGAATGTAATATTAAGGATAATGTATTTTGTATGTTACATGTTAGATTTAATGGCAATTATTAAAAATAATAACATATCTGAACAGATGGTATTTTGATTTTTATCCTGTCTGACATTATGTTCTAAACTAGTAATACCTGGTATTTTAAAGCTTACGCAAAATCACTCTTATCTGGCTATTATCAAACTTTAAGTTTTAATAAGTAAATCTAATGAAATTCAAACAGAAGTTTTCAAAAATCATTATGAATTCTTTGACTGACACTGTCAATACACCTTGTAGGAATTTCCTGGTTCTGAAGGCTCGCTTTGGCAGCCATGTTGTTGATGTTTTCCCTCCATGTATGTCATTACAGAACATCCTTTGTACTGCTACGAGGAGAGTACATACCGAACATTCTCTTCCTGAGACTGCAGGTCAAAAAAAATAAAAAATTTGAAAATTGCGGGTTCTCTGCTTCAGATGTTTCCACGTCGGATATGCAACTAGACAGTTTGTCACACACAGTTATATGTCTTGGCTATTAATGTACGCCCAAGTTTGAGACAACACAAACAAAACATGTCAGATCTTGGATAAACAAGTGATCATGTTTCTAATAAAGATGTGATAGATGCCATACCGAGTGATGATTAATCCCGGTCATGTCTTTCTCAAGGCTATGCACAATTTGCATTATTTGTAGACCAATGTTATGAAACATCATTATTTGCATATAAATTGAAAGCATTTGATTCAAGTGAGTCATTTTAAGTGCAATATCCCAATGCTCCTCCAAATATAAATACCTTGTTATGTCAAACAACACACACACACACACATTCACACACACACACCAGAAATGAGCAGGATATCAACTGAATATACAGAGACAGAATAGGACAAAAGGTAATACAAAAGACAGACACAGATAGACCTAAATAGATATACCCTAAAAAGCATAACAGATGCCCTTGTGTGATGACCAAAAATCAGTCTTAATGTACGCCATGTGTAACATGTGTACGGGTTAGGCAGGGGGTAATTCCAGAGGACTGCCTGTCTTTTGGTAAGGGCAGGAGCTGGAGTTGGACAGACCCTTCTCTAGCAGGATATAGGAATACAAATATGGGCACCTTGCACGCTCAAACATCTTGTGACAACAGGCTTCGGTCATCAAAGGTAGGAATTGCCACAGAGGTTAGGATACAACACAGTCACAATAGTTGGACCACGATAAAATATTATTTTTATATGTTTTACAATTCAGTGAGTATCGCGATTCCATTATTTCTACCATATATTATCTTTTTCACACAAGAGTCTCAGCAGCCTTCTTGATGAGGTAGGCTAATATTGTTCTAAACTCTGACTCTCCTTCAGTTTCTACTACTATGCAAGTAAAGAACAAGCGCAATCAGAGATGGCAAGCTGGCCCCCCCATATTGGCGGACAGACACACAGACACACAGACAGGGTCACTACAATACCTGGTCAACACCTCCGGGGACCAGGTAGTACGCTCCATATTATGAACTTAAGGACCAGTGTTAGACATATGTATATATGAAATGAAAAAACTAAATCATAAATGAAATAAAATACATAAATATAGCTTGCTGCCACAGCAGTGTGCTATATCATGCCAGAAATATTACAGTACTAAACTGTAGAGTATAATAGTACCAGTACAGCATACTCTGTACTTTAGCATAGTTTTCTCACACCTCTCCCACAAATGTCGCAATCTAGTTCATTCAAATCAACTGAAATTCCTCGACTACTATATCTTCACTTGCAGTAGTATTTGTAGTATTTGGTGCAAAATAGCCCTAGGGTAAAGGTGTTCGAAATATGCAGTTAACGCACCGTGGCACACACATCACACCACAAAGACCAGTCACATCTCACTACCCAATTGCATATGATCTGGTCGACCGACACAGTAGGATACAAAGCTCCCCCTGCTGACAACATAGGGTTTGAACTATACTACATCAGCTAACCGAAGTTGTCCAATTACTTGACATCTCTCGTCCAAACTTGTGATAGGACTTAGAACTTCAGCCATCCGAGATACATAACAACTAGGCTATTTATATCCCAAGTGGTCTAAAAAAATTTGTAATATCAAAAGGTTAATATCTTACCTACGGTGCCTCAAACCGATTTGGGATCATTGTGTATGCGTGGGAGAAGCTCTCATTCAAGGCAAATAAAAATAGTCGCCTACAACGTCTGCTGAATCAGATATATAACCTTGTATGGCGATACCGTCGGTTTATTTATTTATTTTTTTTGTTGCTTTATCACCCCCTCACTGTTGATTGGGCAGGCTTGAATGCCAGCCTCTAAGCTGAAGTAGGCAGACAGTTTATAGTCGAGTAGGCAGCGATTCTCTGGTCATTCTGGCATATTTATCACAGAAGTGGGTTCAGTCTTTTTATTTGCTCTAGGCAAACAGTACAGACTCTTCCTCACACAGAAAATGGATTGTCATGACGGCGATGACAAGTGAGTCGTTACTGTTAATGTTTTACCTCATCTCTTAATTTAATTGATGATCAGATATGTGAAACAGTAGTACTAGTGTTCTGGTGTTCTGGTAGTAGTAGTAGTAGTAGTATAGATATAGCACTTGCAAATATTAAACCGATTGCTATAATTGATGATTTTTTTAAGTTGTTGTGCTTGTATCACAGATTCCTCTGCAGACCATTCTTCAATGAAAATGATGAAGATATAGATATTGATGACTGGACAATTCCTGACGAGGATCTCATCCAGAGAACGGTGAAACAGATAGAGTACTATCTATCCGACGAGAATCTTGCCAAAGATGCTTTTCTCTTGAAACACGTTAGGAGGAACAAGATGGGCTATGTGAATATCAAGTTGCTGACTTCCTTTAAAAAGGTAGGCTATTACATAAAGGTAATAAATTGTAAAATTTTGTATAATGAATGAAATATAATCTTATGCATATATTTGTAGATATACACCTTTCACTGTCTTCCAGTTATAGGATATAGATCAGTGAGCATAGCAATAACACTATAGGCATAATTTTTGGTGACTCAATGTATTGTATTTTACAGAACTAATCAGCATAAAATCTGAATTATTTTCTTTCAGATGAAACAGCTGACTAAAGACTGGCGTGCCACAGCTTATGCCCTGCGCCACTCCACCAAGCTGGAGGTCAACGAGGAAGGGAACAAGGTGCGACGACTAGAGCCGGTGCCAGACGCCGTGCTCTCCCAAGTGCCCAGTAAGGTCCTGCTGGTCTGGAATGTTTCCGAACTGTGTGAGTCTGCTCCAGCAAATGCTGATGAAACGAACGGTTCATCACCCCGTCCTCGTAGCACCATAGAAGCAGCCATATGCCTTCTGGAGCCCTTCGGAGCCCTCAGCACTGTGCGGGTGAACAGACCTGGCAGAGAGCTTCCGGCAGAGGTCCAGAGGTACAGCTACAGGTACCCGGAGCTGTCCACGGAGGAGAGTGTGCTGGTGGAGTACGAGGAGCTGGAGGGGGCGGGTAAAGCCTACCACGAGCTGACACAGGCCGACAGCTCCGTGAAGGTGGTCCTGGTGGGCAGAAGCTCCAAGAAGAAGAAGACCAACCAGGACGCGTCCTCTGTGGGCTCTCTGGAGGAGAGGACGTCGGGTAAGGGCATGGCCATCCTTAACCGGCGCATGGAGCAGCTCCAGTCCCGCGCCGAGGACTCCTCAGCCTACAGTTCCTCCGAGTCTGAGCTCGCCTCCTCGTCCCCCCTGCACGTGCCCCGTTTCTTCAGCGGCCAGGTGATCGGGGGCTTTGGCAGCAGCCCCTGGGGGAGCCCCCGCTCCAGCCCCAGGGTCCTCCACGCCCCCCTGCCGGGACCCCGGGTCTCCCCGCTTCTCTTCTCGGAGATGTGGGGCAGCCCAGACACCAGCCCCGAGCTGAGCAGACGAAGGAGCCAAGATAAGTCCTCTGAAAATGCCGCCTCCACCCCCTCAGGCAGTCCGTGGGTGCAGCGACGGAAGCTGGCAGTCATTCAGACCCCCAACACCTCCTCCTCGGCGGAGGACGGCGGTGCCAGGCAGAATCGGGGCGCCGGAGCAACGAAAAGGGCGTTAAACGGGGACTCAAATCTTCCCCAAGGCGTTCTGCGGTTTCCTCACGGTCCAGACGGCACACGAGGGTTCCACCTCACTGTGGCTAGGAGAAGGTTTCACCACCCTCTCAAAATATAAATGAGTACATTTAATGAATTTGAAATGTGATGAGTTAATATGCTGTCATGGTATTTATTATCAATACTGATTGTCAATACGTGTAAGTTATTCTATATATGTATACCATTCCATGCTGCTTTTACAATTACATAGACTGTCCGAATACTAGTGAAATATCTGTCAAAGGCAATAAAATAAATTTCGTATTTTGTTGGTGTCTGTGTCAACATGAGTGTGAATCATACAGGGGAGGAAACAGTGGAAGTGGATCACACAGATCGGATCCTCACTCTGTATCGTAGTCCGGTCATGAACTTCCGTCCACACATATCTCTTGCTCGGGCTCAAGCAACAATGCCCACTCCCACACAAGGAGCGTCTGCGCTCACAACCTTTTCTTTTTAGCATCACGACTGCACCTCTTCCTGAAAGCATAATTTCAATGACTAATTAAATAATAAAGGCTGCCTGTCTGATTGCCCGACACATTATTAATAGCATGCAGAGAGAGAGAGAGAGACAGGCAGGCAGACAGACAGAAGAAATGAAGCTGTCCTAATTTGGATGAGTTATTGTAAGTATTTATGCGTCAGTTACCATGACAACCTTGCACTTATTCATTGGGGAGTGCAGTGACTGCCACCCCTCGACGATCGTTTTGAAAAGCCTAGAGATGATGCTCAACTGCCAAGTTTTGATAGGCTGCCCAGGGCCACAGCTAATTTGTGGGCATGTGATCCATTGTACTGCTGATTGAAGTGTAAAATCACAAACCCACTCCTGTATGATTCAGTCCTCTCAATGCAAGGTATTGCAAAACACTAGATTACAGATGGGCATTATTGGCCATGTGGGAGAAAGAACAGGCCAACAGGTGCACCACTTCACTTTGTACTGAAAAAATAATGTTCATGTCAAGGACTGTATATTATTTAATTAGTTGTGCACACAATTAAACGGAACAGATGAAAATTACTGAATTAAAAGAGGCTATATGCTGTGTGATGCTAATAGGTCATGCTGGATTTCATCTGTCTGTCATATCAAGGAGAACTCCTTAATTAAGACCAATAAAGGTCTAACGTGCATGTTCTTGTTCTATGCCAAATAAACATAAGCATAGGCTGGAATAGGGATTTGCTTACCATGACTAGTCTGCTCTACTATATGAAACTACAGTACCAATCAAACTAAACAGATTCAAATAAATTATTTTTTTTCTCTGAAAAAAAGAAAGAAAAGCTTTTCAATGCCGCACTGACACTGACTGATCCTCTCTGCTCATTACTGTCAAATAAGAACAATGAAAGATGCGAAATGCACAATTGTATTAGCAAAACAAGATTTTATTTTCTAATCAGCTGTATTTGTTTTGCAGCTCAGAACTGACAAAACGTCTTTCATCACCTTCCACAATGCTCATCAATGTGAGAACAGGCTGTCAGAACTTTTGAAAGACATGACGTACAAATTTCGTTTTCAAATGCAAAACAGATACTGATTTTCTTTTTAGTTAGTGCTCATTCTTAGGCTTTACTCCTCAAGCTAGTTGGAATATTTCTGTCAAAAAAAACAGCAACACAACCAGAGGTTTGGGCAGTATTTGACACCCTACAACTGATGACACATACACATAAACACACTTCAGGCATATGGATTTCCAAATGAAACTGAAACATGAACTGAATACCACTTCCATACAAATAAAAGTGCACTCATTGTAATTTGTTGGATATAGCTTTTAGATTGTTTGATACACTGCAACAGGGAGTAGCTGGAAGTCACTGTATTGTCCTGTACAAATGCCTATCACAAGTAGTGTACGCACAAGAACAGAAGCTGATGCTTTTAAATCTTCACCATTTTGAAAGAAGAGTCCAGGTCATAAGGAAGAGGCTGCAACAATGATCCCAGACATCTATACATACTCATCCTTGCACCAGAGAAACCCTATGGGCACCTGCTAGCTTCTTACGCATGACCGGGTAGGAAGTGGGCTACTTCAGTGCTTTGAGAAAAGTCTTTCCGATTTGCCAACAGCACTGTGAAACCTTGTGGGACAGTGCAGTAAGTGGTTTGGCCACACGACAGCCATTTTGCCTCTCGTGTTTGCCTGCCAAACTTGAAAAAGCATTAGCTTGGGTTTGCCTGCGAGATGCACACAGTCTGGTTGCACCTGTCAGAACACCTCCAGGTCGTTGGAGTTGTAGACTACCGGCGATTCCTCCGTGCCTACGGGAGGCTCCACGGTGTCTTCCGGAACTTCCTCCAGAGATTCTAAAGCCTCGTTGGTGTCGCTGGCAAACGTCTCCCGTGAGACGTCGTCATGCTCCTGCAGGTTGAGGGTGTTGATGGCCTGCTTCATCTTCTTGGCCACCACGTGTCGCCTTCTCTTTTTGGCCGCCTTCTTGCTCGCGTATTCTTTATGGTTCTCCTCCTGGAATATCTCCTGTTCGGTTTAATCACATTTGGGTTTAGATGTACAGTCAGTGTCACACTGGTCAACATACATGTAAACATAAACATACCATGGAGTCATCTAGTATTTCTTTATTTAGGAATGTGTGATACAAGTACTAATGTTTACAAGTCATTATCATACTGGTCTGTACAAATACTGAAGGAACATTTGTTTCTTTAGTATTAAATTGTGTTTTAGTATTAAACAGTGTTTCAATATCAGACAGAGCAAATCCAAAAGAATGAAGTCTCCAATACCTTGACTTGTTCATCTGTGATGCTTGGTGTGTTCTTCAGTAGATTCAGATATACACCTCCAGGTGTTCGCCTTCTGCTTCTATCCTGTAGAAAAAGTCATGTAAAGAAGTGATTAACATTATTTTTGCTTTTAAACAAGGCATGACTTCCAGCATGCACACTTGTAGCAAATGTACTTCTGAGAGTACTAAGGAATTACTGACCACCGTGTACAGTCCACCATTTTGCTCTATGGTTGTTGTCTCTGACAAGAGTTCAATGGCCTTCTTATTTCCAATGACTCTCACAACACGTTCAATGAGATCCTTTTTTGGCTCCATTAGCCTGTCAATGAAATACCACAAATAAGATATCTGTGGGAAAACAACACAAGCCACAGTGTATAGCTTATACTGTCATAACATCAGGTTATATGAAAGCATATAGAAGTCAGCCCAATTTATTTTCCAATGAAAACCCAACACATAAGCATTTTGAAACAGTACATATTCCATGAACACATGCTGATTCACTAATGATTGAGGGTGTAGTGGTCAAATAACAGCTGACTAAACTATACATTTTGCACTCCCAGTCAGGTGGACACATTGTATAGCATCAGATGTTTTAAAAAGCCATTCAGTGGTATTAAATGCCCCCTAGTGCTAATATTGTAATATTATATAGATAATATAGTACGATTGTAAATGTTAGAATTTGTATTTGGCACATAAACTCAGTTGATACGTGGATAAACTGTGTTGAGAGGTGGATAAACTATTTCTGCGATTTAAAAGGTAGGTAAAGTCGATTTATTCACATTCACCTTCCACTAACGCCCCACCGTGGTGATGATGGCCTCAGGGCTGAACTTTCACTACACTCAGTCTAGCGAACTGCTTTTTGGAATAATATTTGATAAAACTAACTAACATCCTTACTGAAGTGTAATGTCAGCAAGATGTTAGCCTAATCTTTCTTTGGTTGAGAGCAAAAGCTGGGTTCCTCCTACTAGACCTCACTGGGTGACTCAAACATGATAACATCCCAGCATTGACAAGCTTTTCCTATTAAATATTCTCAGTGTAGACCTATATATTTTTTCTCGCAGTCAAACACCGCCAAGCCTGAAATCAGGCACGGTGCCTAAATACTATCAGCCCTGTGGCCTTCGGACAGGCTTCTGGCTCACCTGTAAGCGATCTCGTCAACAACTTTCGCCTCCTGGTCATCCTCCGTGATCTCATAGCGGCCTTTGAAGTCCATCTCGGCCCGGGGCCCCAGCCTCTCCTTTGCGGACCTCTTCCTCTTGAGGTGGCTGTCGCTGTCGTTTGCTGGCCCCTGCTGCTGCTGGTGCTTCATGTAGTGCTCCAGCTCCTCGTCCAACATGGCCGATTCGTCCTGCTCCTCCCTCGCCCTCTCGCGCTCCATCATCTTCCGTGCCAGCACGTAGTTGTAGGTCTCGCTCTGCCTGCTGCTCGTGCTCATGTTGCCTTCCATTCCCAAGATGCCCAGCTCGGCTGCGACCACTTCCTGGGTCTGCTCCTGCACCACGGCACCCCAGACGTTGTTCACCTTGCGACTTGCTGCAGCTGGGACGGGCGCCCCGAACAGTGGCGCGTGGGTCCTGCCAGGCCCCGTGGGGGCTGGCGGAGGGTGCGAGCACTTCTGCCGTTTCTGTCGCCATAGCGTGGCATCTTCGTCGGAGTCAGAGTCGCTGGCAGAGGAGTCTGCAGCGGGCATGGTGCGGTAGCTGGCGGCAGATAAGGGGGCCCGAGCCGGAGGGGCCCGGCCCTGAAACATGCCAGTGAACGCTGGGGATGCAGGCGTCTGAAGGTGGGGGACAGTGAGGGACAGACAGACAAGTGAGCAAGGCTTTGAATGTGATTCAGATCAGTGTACGTGCTTCAAGATAACAGGGATGTGGAGAGACTGTCTGAAGAGTAATATGCATCACAACAGCAGTCCTGCTGCAAAGCACTACCACAATTTATTGTCATCTACCGCCACTGCAAGAATCCCATGTCTATTTCAATGTTTTGTGTTGTCACATACAGAACATGTACAGCACAATACACTACAATTCTTATAACCTCATGCTTAGGATGGGTTAACTAACGTTAACCAACCAATGTGGCAACTTCTGCAGGAGGGTGGGTGGAATGTGTAGGCAACACTGACATTAGGTTTAAAACAAATCGTCTATGTTCAACACAAAACAACACGTCTTCAATGCCAATAATGGATTTACGGTACAAACTACAAACACGTTAAGCATCTGTTGGCAAAGCACCTGGGACAACTATCGCTAACTTATCTAGCAAGAGATACCTAAGTTAGCTAGCGAAGTGCTGGACCTGAGGAGCAACCGGCACTTCAAAGCACTACAGAGGAAAAGGCAGACCTATTGAAACATTTTATGCTCGTGAAACTGACAGTGTTATAATTACCTTCTCCCGACCATCCATATTTGGTCCCATTTCTGACTCTGAGTTGGAACCAGACAACTCTCCATCTTCAAGCTCCTCCATTGTATCTCTGTTCTGCTTCTCGCCCGCCATTTCTCTTAGGCCGGAAATAATGCAACGTAATGACGTTGTTACGTCAAAACTGATTCACAGATAACAAATGTTTTTTGTAATTCTGCATGGCTTGTGTGAAATACATTTGTTCACATTTAAAGCAGTAATACTATTAGCGTGTACGCTTTCACTGAAACTAATTCGAGGGCAATTTTGTATAAGTGGAAAAGTATTAGCAGAGGATGGTTTCGATCCATCGACCTCTGGGTTATGGGCCCAGCACGCTTCCGCTGCGCCACTCTGCTGGTTGCCGAAATAGGCAAAGTCTACTATATATCTTTTGGTACATGTTAACTAGTGCTAGTTCATAACAATTGTGTGATAATAATTATTTAAAGGTTTAAAGTTGAGAAGAGTTACCCCTCATTCCATTAGTATGACTAAATTTAACTAAATCTAATATTTATTTTAAATCGGTTAATCTTACATTCAAATGACAGTGGCAACATGACATGCAGGGCTGACTGCATATGACCCACAACATGAACGTAATATATTTTGACAGTTAGGCTTTTTCACTATGAGCCACTATTGGATAATTTGCCAAATGATGACGAAAAAGCGTAAAAAGGAAAACCACTACCAATTGACAAAAACGTTTATGCTAATATTTCAGCTACAACGTTGACAGCATAGACAGAGGGTTGACAGCACAGACTGTATAGGTTGACAGCCAACGAGAGGGAGAGGCACTTTTAGACCAATCAAGTGTCCACCCCAGTCAGAGGGATGGAACATACCGGTGTTTCGTAAAAGTTACCACGTACGTTATGGTTATATTGCACCCCCTCCGCCAACCATGCAGCGCACGCTCGCCCTGACCCTCGCACGGCACATTGTACTGAGGAAAAGGGTCTATTCGCTTAGATTTCGACCTGCAGCAGCCATGTCTACACTCCTCATAAACCAGCCAAAATACGCATGGCTAAAAGAACTGGGTCTAAACGAAGACAATGATGGTGTTTACAACGGGACCTGGGGAGGCAAGGGTGAGGTAAGTCAAGAAGATTAACCACATGGTCGTTGTCTAAATATAAGCACAAAAAGATGGTTGCACAACCCAAGTAGCAAAGGCCTTGCAACTACAGCTTGCAGAATGACTTCAGTGAACAGTCGTTTGAGTAGGTGTCATGAGCTGAAGATTTTGCTTCGTGTTGGCCTTGAACTGCACAGCCATGCTCACCTGTTGAATTTCCACATTCCCGTGGTTGTGACATTAGTTCACTGGTTAGGTAACTAGCTAGCAAAGTAGCTAGTAGCAGTAAGGCTAGGCTAAGTTAGCAGAAGACCTGCTTTGTACCTGCATGATAATTCCCAACTAATCTTTGAAGATAACATGCCATGAGAACTTTTGTAATCTAAAACCTTCATAAATATAGATAGATAGTAACAGCGGGTTTCACATGGCTTTGCAGATACGTTAAAAGTAATGACATTCTAATACCTGCAAGTGCCAGATTAACGCGCCCACTTTTAAAATGACTCTAATGTACAAAATAATTTCCGTCAAGTAAGGTAAATTGAACACGTAAGAGGTACAAGTAATGCACTAAATTATTGCAGCTTACGTTAGCGGTTTCAGCTAACAAAGGCTGGCGAGGAGACTTGAACTTGGAACTAGTAATTCATTTTCTGACGGATCCCCCCAGTGGCCATTTTCAAACAGACATTATTTTCTTTACTTGGAATAAATTGCCATGAGCTGCTTAGTATTGGGTTAGTTAAGAGGGCTGACTGGTGTATATAGGCCTACTAATGTGCTTTGGTGGACAATTTGCCTTACATTAAACCCAATTTTAATAGCTAATGCTCTTATGAGAATGGTACTTATTGGATATTTATGCAGAAATAGTGGTGTGTGTAGTTATTTATAAGCCTAACTGTTGTGCTTCCTTTCAAGGTCGTCACTTCATATTGTCCTGCCAACAACGAACCAATTGCTAGAGTGCGCCAGGTATGGAATGCATTTCTCTTTCAGTGATAATTCTGTAAACTTCATCCACTAGATATTTTAATTTTAGATATTCCCACTATTGTTGGTGGCCTTTTTTGTCAGGTAAGCCTTTTATTTATCTATATCAACACCATCAGTGAACTGCATTTTAAGTTACAATTCCTTGGAGAACTTCTTATATTGACATGTCCCTGTTTACTGTCAGTTCTGTTGATATCATCCACTAGATATTTGCATTTTGTAGGCTTACTTAGAATAAATTATAGCATATAATCTATTTCGATGATTTCAATGAATGAACTGATTTGTTTTAAGAGTGGCATCGCCTGTAGAACTTCTTGTAATGGTCTTAATGCTGTCTAAGGTGTAAAGTCCAGGAAGAAGGATCTCTATTATAGTTCCTATTTGTCACCACTGCTTTGTCTATCTGTTTCTCAAAGGCAACCTTGGAGGAGTATGAAGAGACTGTGAAGAAGGCTGCGGAGGCCTGGAAAGTCTGGGCTGATGTAGGTTAAGAATTGTTTCTCTGGTGGCCTTGGCTCTGCTTTATGACATTTTTGAATGGTTTAGAAAGGTCCTTACTGCTGAACAAACAGATGTAAAGTAGAATACCTACAGTAATGTAGCATGCCACATGGATGTCCTACGTGTCTTTTATGTTGCTAGCTTTTGAGAGGGTGTCTTGTGGTGCCCTGTGTCCAGAGATGGGGAAACTCAACTTCAGAAAGTAAAACCCCACCATATATTACAACCCCAGTTGTAGAAGTTGTGACATTATGTTAAATGTAAATAAAAAAGAAATGCGATAATTCTCATATCATACAAGCAATATATATTTTTCAGAATAGTCCAAAGACAACATATCAGTTATTGAAACTGGATTTTTTTGTTGTTGTATGGGATATTTATGCTCATTTAAAATTTTAGGCCAGCAACGTGTCTCAAAAAAGTTGGGACATTGTCAATAAAAGGCAGGAAAAGTTGAGTAAGTCTCAAGGAAAAACAACGGAGGACACTTCACAGTTAATTATGTTATCTGACAAGATTATTTTGTATAATAAATGGCTTTCTTTCTTGTCCTTGACATGATTTCAGCAGCCCCTGGTAGGTGTCTTCTTTATCATATTTTTCTTTTTATTATGCTTAAAATGTGACAGATCTGGACAGCACGCCGGCCATTGAACCATCTGGTTGCCCTTATGATGGAGCCACGCTGTTGGAATTTTGTATAGAATGCAGTTTGACCTCATTATCTGGTAATATTTAAGGTCTACCCTCCAAATATAATGTGTGAGTGCCATCTTGTGCAGTTCAAAACGTATACACCTATTAATTTTGAAATAATGGATGCTTGCATCTTACAAGCTACAGAGGAGACAAATCCTTCTTCTTGTTTTAGTAATAAGTTCAAAAGACAGCATCTATGATGGTATGGGGGTGCAGTAGTGCCTTGGTTATGGTGTGCTTATTCATCTGGAGAGTTAAAATTAATGCTGAATGATATATACGTTTTGAACTGCACAAGATGGCACTCACACATAAAATTTTGAAGGTAGACCTTAAATATTACCAAATAATGAGGTCAACCTGCATTCTATACAAAATTCCAACAGTGTGGCTCCATCATAAAGGCAACCAGATGCTAAAATGGCCGGCGTGCTGCTCAGATCTGTCATATTTTAAGCATAATAAAAAGGAAAACACGATGAAGGAGACACCTACCAGTTGGGCTGCTGAAATCATGTCAAGGAAAAGTAAGAAAGCCCTTTTTATACAAATTCATCTTGTCGGTTAACATAATTAACTGTGAAGTTTCCGCCGTTGTTTTTTCTTAAGTTTTACTCAACTTTTCCTGCCTTTTATTGACACTGTCCCAACTTTTTTGAAACACGTTGCTGGCCTAAAATTTAAAATGAGCATAAATATCCCATACAACAACAAAATCCAGTTTCAATAACTGATATGTTGTCCTAGGACTATTCTAAACATATATTGCTTGTATGATTTGAGAATTATAGCATTTCTTTTTTATTTACATTTAACAGAATGTCCTAACTTCATCGGAATTGGGGTTGTAAATATTTACAAATTATATATTTATATTTATTATACACAAAAATTTTGTTCAATGTAGTTTACTAAACCAGCTAAATCTAGCACAGTCCTTCAGCCAGGCAGATGAGCCTATTAGTTTACTGTTCCTTTTTCATATATACAAGGAATCCATGTAGAACTTCTCTTGTGAAATCAATTGTGCTGTTTTGTCCAGATGTTGCTCATCACGCATGTGCATTCAGTTGCTCCCCACTAATCTGTCGAATCGTATTTATGTCCTGAGGGTTTTTTAATTTTCCCTATAGGTTACAGTTTGCCACGTGCACCCAAAACCCATATGACCATTTCAATTCAAAAGTCAATACATTGCACATTGTCCTGATTAAAATGAAAAAGAAAGCACTCCAGTTATTTCTGTCCCCTTCACACAGATTCCAGCTCCCAAGCGAGGCGAAATTGTGAGGCAAATCGGCGATGCTTTGCGACAGAAGATCAAAGTCTTGGGCAGCCTGGTGAGTATGTCTCCTTGAGGGCTGTAGAAGCTCTGGATTTTGTATTTATATTTATTCTAGAAGTGGTACATATCTAAACAATAACTCCTTTTTAAAGCACAACTATCAGTTAACTCATTGAAGTTTGTTGTCCCCGGTGTATGAAACATAATGCATTGCAGTCCAATGAAACTTGTGTACGTTGCCACCATGTGCATGTGATATATGACTGTGTGTGTATTAAGCTTGTAATGTTTTTTTCTTTCGTTCCAGGTGTCACTGGAGATGGGCAAGATCTACGTAGAGGGTGTGGGGGAGGTGCAGGAGTACGTTGACGTCTGTGACTACGCCGTGGGGCTGTCTCGCATGATCGGCGGCCCAGTGCTGCCCTCAGAGAGTGAGTGTAACAGGATGTCCGTCTTCGAATGGTGATTTGGTCCTGAAGCCAAAACATTGAACTTGACGTTGAAAGAGTATGTCAGTAAAGCTTTCAAGTTCAATTGTCCCCCTTGGCTAAATTGTATTATGTAAGCTCATTAATTGCAGTGTGCTTTGATTATTATTTTTTTGAATAGAAGATATTGTTGCAAGTGTATGGAAAGTTTGTGTCCGTGTCATTAGTGCTTTTAGTTTGCTAAGCTACTTCACCCCTACCGTGCTAATTTTTCTCTCTGTGGAGAGCCCGAGTAGCACACAGTTGATCCTCTTTGTGCCACCATCTTGGCACTTATGTCTTAGAGGTGGGCAATGAATAGGGCTCATGTAGAAATGAAAGGATTTCCTGGTGTTCGATATTTATTTCCAGTATAATAACACCCACAGGTGGTGAGAGTAGTATTTTTGTGTTGCTGATCCAAATGGAAATTGTACAAGTGATATCTTTTTATGGTTACGGTTATAGTATTTTGCAAACACTTTTTTTCCAAAGCAATGTTCAACACTAAAATCCAAAATTTATAAACTAAACAAACTAAAAAAAACTAGATAAATATGGCAAAAATAGAAGTGTAGAAGACGGTTAATAATAGTCAGAACCAATCCAATTAAATGATCATTTAAACCAATTAAATCTTTCCACTAACGAGGTACATGAGAGTGATGCTGTGGGGTGGTTCTGTCCCTACAGGGCCTGGCCATGCCCTGATCGAGCAGTGGAACCCCGTGGGTCTGGTGGGCATCATCACGGCCTTCAACTTTCCCGTAGCTGTCTACGGCTGGAACAACGCCATCGCCCTCATCTGTGGCAACGTCTGCCTCTGGTAAGCCTCATCACCTGGCTTGCTAGCGGTGACACCTTCTCATCAGCTGGCAGCACCTGTGTGTCTGTGTTGATAATGCGCACCACACTTGTGTGGCAGACAATCCTAAACTTCAAAGTGTTTTGTTTTTGTGACTTCCTAAAGTACATAAGTTCAGGGGCATTGTAATACTTTTGTGTGGATCACTCAGTCACTCATAAAAAAACTAGTTCACAAAAACATAAAAAGGTTATAAACAAATAAGAACAATCTGTGGCACAATGTAATGGCTTAGCTACTGATAACTTTTTTAAGGCACTTAAATCAAAGCTTACGTGATATTCTTTTTAACAGGAAAGGAGCCCCCACCACTCCACTGACAAGTGTTGCTGTAACAAAGTAAGTGAGATTGCTCTAGCACCCTCTGGTCAGGTGAAGAGCTACCTACTTCAATTTTCCTTTATACCAAAGATGCGTAACAATGCAGTGAATAATTTGAGTTGTTTGTGGATGTGTATTTATCTGCTTGTGACCTGTGCAGAATTGTAGCAGAAGTGCTGGAGAAGAACAACCTGCCCGGCGCCATTTGCTCCATGACTTGTGGGGGAGCTGACATTGGGTACGTCTGATTTAATTGCGTTAAAAACAGAATGCTGTGTTTCTTACATTCTTGCGGTGGCGAAAGCCAAAAAACACAAAGCCAACACAATGCTGTGTGTCCAGACAAAAGAATGCACCAGCAACGTGGAACGATTTTACATATACGTAGAAGATGAGGCTATGCATGCATCCTCTGAGGAGAACAGCAAATAAGCAAATTTATGACACCCAAACTGTTGGCCTAACTTTGCATAGCCTATTGAAAGTCAGTTTCCCTGGCTCCATAACATTTAGTGGGGGGGTGTCAGTCTGTGTCATTGAGTGTGCAGAAAAGACATCGGTATGCATCCTGCCGTTTCACTTTGGGCTAGACTGCAGATAGGCTGATTTCCCGAACAGTTACTGATTTCCCAAACAGTTGCTCTTCCTTTAATCTTTCCTTCTTTAATGTACAGACTTTGTATAGATAGTTTAGAGTGTTATGTGTCATGTCTCTAAATCTAATGCCTACTTCTCCATACACTCTACAGCACAGCGCTGGCTAAGGATGAGCGAGTGGGTCTGGTGTCCTTCACTGGCAGCACACACGTGGGCAAACTGGTGTCCCTGATGGTGCAGGAGAGATTTGGTGGGTGTCCCAGAAGCCTATTTTGCCACCTTCAGCTGCCAATGATTGTCTTGTATTGTTCTTAAGGCATCTAGAAAAGCCCATCTGCTACGAGTGCCACTGCACAGCCTGTCCTTTTACTTTTCTCTCCTGTCCCCAACTTTTCCCTTTTGCTCCTTTTACACTATGCTCGTCACGATTTAGGTAGCCACAGTGACGGTTTCTGCTGAAAAGAGCATCAAACCTTAACACACAGTAATTTGAACTGAACTTGGTGTCCCTCCAGGGCGTCAGTTGCTGGAGCTGGGTGGGAACAACGCCATCGTTGGTAAGTCAAGCCAAGAGCACTTAAAAGCCATGAAATGAGCACTTGCTGACCCGTCCAGCATTGACTGTAACTGTTGTGTGGCCCTCGTTGCAGTCTTTGAGGACGCCGACCTGAGCCTCGTCGTGCCTTCTACAGTCTTCGCCGCTGTTGGCACTGCTGGACAGCGTTGCACCACCACCAGAAGACTGGTAAGATTACTATAAATTAGACATGGTAGGGAAAAAACAACATAGTGAAGTATTGCTGTGGCAGCAAATGTTGTGATAGTAATTGTATCATAGAACATAAAGATCATATTGTGGCACAAAAATCCATTATGATTATATGGTTATAATTGTATCATAACATCTGTGGCATTCCACACCCCTGTTATAAATTTCTTTAAATTATACCACCTCCAACATCCTTCTGGCATTCATTTATTCATTAATGCACAGTAGGAGCATTGAGTAACATCACTGTCTTTTGAATCTGATGTAGATGCTGCATGAGAGCATCCATGACGAAGTGGTGGAGCGGATAGCCAAAGCCTACAAACAGGTCCGCATCGGAGACCCCTGGGACCGTGAGTGTCTTTGGAATTTCCATGAGACAGACTGTGGCTCCATGAATATGTCTGACTTGACTCTCTCCATAAATACATTTCCCAGAAGCACTGTTGAGCACCCATCATGGTTAGATGGTTTGCCTTTGTAATGGGCGTAGTGCTTGTCATTAAAAGAAAGTTATTCAACGGCGTTTTAAGAAGAGATGCACCCTTAGGTCTACATGTCACACAGTTCTGACTGTAACTTGTGTTCTTGCAGCCAGCACTTTGTACGGGCCTCTGCACACCAAGCAAGCTGTGGACCAGTACCTGGCCGCTATTGAGCAGGCCAAGCAGCAGGGTGGAACTGTGGTGTATGGAGGCAAGGTACAGTTATGCCTTGCACACGGCTTACACGACAACACACGACTTCAGCCATGATTTGAGCTAAAAGCAGTAAGAAAGGGAAAAAAAAAACAGCAGGGATGCAAATAAACCTGAGGCAACTGCACAATGCTTCAAACATGTTATATATTATTTAGGGATTATTTGGACTTTCATTAAACAAGCATAATGATAGCCTATGAGAAATTAGGGGCAAGGCAGGGTGTGCTGATCAAGAAAACTGATTGGTTCCTGGAGCTGAAATGTATACGCACAACCGGTGACACAGAGCAGGTTCTTAGCACCACGCCCCCTTTTAGGGGAAAACAATCCCTTGAGCAAGCCACAAAGTTTACCGAAACAGTTGTCTTAGTGACTGTTGTTGTTCGCGTTAAACATGCAAAGAGTTGCTGTGTGGTTGGGTGCACAAACAATAAAGCTAAAAACTCTTTGCTGAAATTCATTCCCCTGCCATGTCCACAAAAATATCCGGTTAGAAGAAAATTTAATCAGCAAATATAGTAAGATAGGGACGGTAAGTAACATTTTGGCAACAATGGCAACAACTTGGCAACAATGTTGCTAATGGATGAGTACTGACGATAACTAACGTTATTTTCAGTTCATTATGCGAGCTGCACGTTAATCCTGGTAGCAGGTTACAGGTTTTATTGGCAAATAAATGTAAGCATAATTATTCAAATCTTGATTTAATTATATTGTTTGTATATTGTCTTCAAGGGACAAACAACTACACCAAAAATGAATCAGACCAAAGAAAACAGAAATGCTAGGTTAACGGTTATCGGCTTTGACAGAAATTATGCTATCTCAGAATTAACTAGCTATTGCGTGTGAGTCAACTATACTATATTAAAAATAAAATATAATGGCAAAAATACAGGGGGAAAAAAACTTACCTGGAGACTCAATAAGATACGAATAAATGTCCGGGTATGACACTTCTGGCCACTGAGTGGGGTTGTTGCACCACTTTGTACATAGGAGACTAAAGGGACATGTTTTCATATTAATTGATTTAAGTTTTTGTATATCTTTCACGGTCAACAACCGACAAAGTGGTAATGTATTGATTATTCATACTGATTCGGTGTATTTTCTGTTATTATATACACCTAGTTGTTCTGTATGTATTACGTTTATTGAGCCTAATTTGCATTGAAGTTAATCAGAATCAGAATCAGCTTTATTGGCCAAGTATACTTACATATACAAGGAATTTGACTCCGGCAGATGTTAGCTCTCTATACACATAACACAGAACGTAATACAATACAATAAATACAATAGACTAACAAGTATGTGTACTTGTATTGCACAGTAGGGACAACAATATACAATATACATACAGGCACCCAATATGGGCAATAATGTACAAGTAGGCACATGGTGTCACAGTGGGTTAAAGAACCGGTATGACAATATACCAATAAGGCGAATAATGAGAGGGGTCGTCTGTTTTCCCCCAGAAAGGGGCGGGAACGTCTCTCACTAGCCAAGTTCCCGGATGTGCCTGTCTAACGTATCCTTTTTTTCCCCAAATGCCTCTGATTGGCTATTGCTCTTTGTCAATCATGGACCATTTCTCCAGATATTTGGCATGCTAGATATTCCCTGACAACTACTGACAAAGCTACGATTGCCATTAATCGCGTTACCTGTGATTTCCAAGCTGACCCTCCGACCTGGAAATCCTTTCTGGAATTGTATAGTCTGAACTTGGCCTTACAGTACGACCCACTCATCAGTTACTTTGAATTAAATCGGCCTGAACCTGAATCTGGGTTCTGCATGCCTATTGGGCAATGATTATTGTGGTTGTTGTTTAAATTGACATTTCACAGCCAGCACAATAAAAAGCAATTTTAAAGCCACATACTATTTTGAAGTGAATTAGTGGTTTGATGCGTGTATTCTCTGATGTATTCCTACACAATTTTAATCCGATGAACAGGTAATGGACCGGCCAGGTAACTACGTTGAGCCAACCATCATCACAGGGCTGGCCCACGATGCCCCCATTGTCCACACGGAGACTTTCGTCCCCATCCTCTACGTCCTCAAATTTAAGGTTGGTCTGGAATAGATTTTCTCTCCTTCTCCATAAGTCAGGGCCGCAGTGCTCCATCTCAAAGAAGAACTTTAAGAGATATTAAGCAGTTGCTCTGTATTGATTACATCATGATAACACCTAAGGTTAGCGTGCATGATCAGTGAGTTGTATCTCGGCAACCGATTTGGTAAACACACGGCTGTTGCCTGTGGGATTACATAAGCAGGGCTGTTGCCCACGAGGCCTGTGTGAGGTTTGGCGAGGGCCTGTATTTACATTTCTCGTCCCCCTCAGACTGAGGAGGAGGCCTTCGCCTGGAACAACGAGGTCAAGCAGGGCCTCTCCAGCAGCGTCTTCACCAAGGACATGGGCAGAGTCTTCCGCTGGCTGGGGTAAGTCCCGTGGCCTGCTTTTATACAAGACACAAAAGGCAGTGTGGAGTGCGCACATACAAATTATTACAAATGATACATTTAGAATAAGGCACCACAGTTAGGCATTAACTGGCTGGGGTAAGTCCAGTGGCCTGGTTTTAAAGAAAAGACAAAAGACAGTGTGGAGTGCTGTTACGCCTCACCTTTCGATGGCCCTACAGGGGCAAAAAAAAAACCCCACCATTGACCCAAGTGAAAACCAGAAACACCTTTAAAATGTAACCCAACCAGTGGGATTTATTACAACAGGACAAAGACATCAAAATAAACCTACAAGGTCCAAATCATAATACACAAAATCCCAGGCTGAGAGGCAACAGCCAGCAGTCACACACCAGAAGCCTCTCTCTTGGCAGCAGGAAGCAAGTGCTTATAAGCAGGTCTTGATCACATGACCAGGTGCTCCTCATCATAGACATCCTATACATATGTCTATGCTCCTCATCAAGTCAGTCACATGGCTCTCCTGGATGGCAAAAGCAAAGGGACAAACAGCACTGGGAAATACGAAAACTACAGAAAACGCATACAGCCGTTACAGTGCGCACATACAAATGAGGTGGCAGATGAAGAAAAAACACAAAAATACACAGAGGAACATTCAAAGACTTGTGCACACTGTTGCAAAATGACTCCAAAACCTTTTTAACCAAAATATCATGCCATGAATAATTGATAGAATTTATTGAGTAATCAATGCATGACGAAGATCACATGAGATCGAAGCGTTGCTGTTTGTTTTGTTGTTAAACCTTTTGGAGTCCTTTTGCAACAGTGTGCAGATCTATTTGACTCTCCGTAGTGCTACATAAGGACAAAAGAGGAGTTCACTGTTACCAGCTGGCCATCTCACAGTTATGGCATTAGGCAACACCTTGACATACAGTTAGGCATCAACAGATACTCGGTTAGTTATTAAAAATATTGTTTCAGCATTTATATGTGACTGTTAAATAAACAAATCAAGCTTTGTTATGTGTATATAATTAAGGATACAGTTACTCTTTATCCCACCGCATCACCTTTTCTACCTCTGCCCTTCATATAGTAGTCATCCCCCCCACTGCACTTTACTCCCAACTCCCCATGCACAGTCTAGACTCACAATCAACCGTTTCACTGCATGTCCTACTACTCAGTATGTCTATGCATGTGACAAACAAATGTCCTTGTATCCTTGATTACAGAACTAATGCTGTTTCTAACTAATGCTATTTCATAATGGTTAAATGGATGAACTAATAATGGATTCATAACTGCAGATTATGTCACTGTATCTTATGCAGAACAAAGCATGAATAATTACTTACTGCTACTTAGTGCTTCGTAATGATTAAGTGTCTATTTGGGCTTAACTAATGCCTAATTGTGCACCTTATTCTAAAATATTACCTAAAATTACATTAGCCTGAATTTTTGACAGGCAATTCAATACAAAGTTTTTCTTACTGAATTTCCTTTCGGAATAAATAGTCTGCCTGCTTGCTTTTGTAAAGTGTATACAGTATGTTGATAGCTAGAGATTATTGGTTTGTTGTTGATCAGTTGTGCTATTATTCCTTGCAGGCCCAAAGGATCTGACTGTGGCATTGTGAACGTCAACATTCCAACCAGTGGGGCTGAGATTGGTGGAGCATTTGGTGAGTAATTTGCCTTCAAGACGATGACAACGTCCTGCAGACCAAGGCAAAAACGAACTCTAGTTTTGTTTGCCTGTAATAGTGGAGTGAATACTAATTTGTAATGGGACATATTTTTAAATGCCATTGTAAACATCAGTACATTAGTCAGTTCTTTATCATGAAATCATATGGCAATAAATGATAAATGAATAAGGGAATTTGTGTTGGGTAAATATATACTGTAAAATATACCGTGGCTTTAGGGGTAAAAAAAAAGGCAAGCCAAAGTGTAAGTCTGCAACCTTCCACTAGGTGGCGAGAAACACACAGGAGGTGGCAGGGAGTCAGGAAGTGACTCTTGGAAGCAGTACATGAGAAGATCTACGTGGTGAGTTTGTGTGTCTTTGCTGGACTCTGTGTGCTCAGCTTGCATAGCCATGGAACATTTCACTGTTTACCCAAAATAAAATGGCGGGGATCTGTTTGTTTTTGTGTCGCAGTCTTCTTTGTCTTGTTCATACTCAAAGAAGGGACAGGAAAAGTACTCATAACTAAACTATAATCTGTACTATAGACTAAATTGTAATGGAATGATTATTTTTTTTCTCACTTTTTGACGTTTCTCCCTCTTACAGCACAATCAACTACAGTAAGGATCTTCCTCTGGCACAGGGAATCAAGTTTGAGTAAAGTGCGACTTTAAGTGTTAGAACTTCATCTGGAATTCAACATAAATCAACTCAGCACATGGCACTCCCCTCAGAAAAGCAAAAAGCAGTCCCAACTTTCACACAGACTTCCATGGCAATAACTTCCAGTTGCTTGCCTTCAGAATCAGATTGAGTTTGTTTATTTTCCTTCCTGTCCAGTAATTTATGCTGTCATAGAATAGTTATGTTCAGTCAGCTACTAACTTTGTAATCACCTCCCTTGGGAGAAACAACAATGTTGCAGTTAATGTGTTTTGTTCTATAAGTAATATTAACATGTCTAAAAAAGGGAGCTTCTATTTGTTTTTGTAAAGAGATGCTTGTGTTAGAAAAGGTCAATTACAATTATTAGTGTGCACTCTTCCTCTAAGCACTTAACTGACAATGCTGCCTTCTACAATCTAGTACTTTGTACAATAAATCATGCCTTTATTTTAAAAAGACTTGTGTCTTGAATCAAACATATCTCGGCGTATTTCAGGAATATAGGTTAATGACAAGCCAGGTGAAACCCAGAGCAAGCAGTCAACAGCGCTCTATAAGTAGTCCTTTGACTTTGTTTTGCATTGTAAATTGGATTAAATTGTATTGGAAATAAAGCCAATGAGTTAGCTATTACCCTTGTAATAGGTGTACCACTGTAGTCAGCTTAGCCAGATTTGTCACAAGGCTGCGCAATATGTTAATAGTGACACATACACTATCGTAATGTAAATATCAAAGCTTAATAAATGGCATTCTTTTTATGGGATATGCTTTCATGCGCCACACAATTTTGGTAAATCAGACGGACCCCTTCTGCCTTCATCCACAGCATAGGATGTAAACACCAAGCTGAAAGGTGTTATAACTGTGTACTTAAGCATTTGCTGTTTTTATCAAATGTCATACCGTCATCAATGTTAAAGAATATTATTGCCTATTGCACATTTTCTAGCATCATACAGGCAGCCCTAATTCATTATTAACACACAGTGTTAGTAAATTAAGTATGCTTAATTAAGTATACTTTTAGAGCTAAATATGAAATGTTTAACATTTGACATACTTTCAATGCATTTATTGTCAACTCTAGGCCTAACGATAACAGAATGCTGTAGGTGTGTTAGGGAGAAACTACAATTCCATGACTTTTCCAAAACTTTAATTGAATTTACAAAATTCCATGACTTCGCCAGGCTTGGAAAATACATTTTTCAAATTCGAACTTTTCCAGGATTTCCATGACCATGGGAACCGTGTGATTCAGAAAATATATGGCAAGGTTTTTACTTTCTGAACCCTGGAGGGATAACTTTGAAATTGATGCAACAAACAGAGGACAGACCTGCATGTCAACATGTCTGTTTAAAAACAGACTTGCACAGCAGTCTGTTGCAGTCTAGCATCATACAGGCAGCCCTAATTCATTACTAACACAGTGTTGGTGTAAGAGATGATTATGTAGGACCCCTAATGGCATAGACTGACACACACATAGAAATAATAAACATAATCAAGTCAGTTGTAACAGACTTTTTACAACACACTTTTATTTTTGCATACTTAAATTACAGTCTACTCCACACTGGACAGTTACTGGCAAGTCTTCACATATATTTATATGTGCATAAAATTCTGGCGATGAGGTGACATTTACTTCCTGGGAAACAAAACTGAAATACAATAGTGCTTTTTTGACATCTAATATCTGGCTCAAAACACCTCTAGTTAAGTTTAGTCAAGTTTACAAATTCAATTTTTTTTTTTGACATTTAGTGCAGCCAAGAAAGTTTTTACGACAAACTAACAATAATTTATTGATACATTTTAACATACATTTTTTACTCTTTTTTTCCAGTCTCAAGCTTAAAAACTTTTTTTTAGACCACTAGGAGGAATATCAGACTTTTGTTTTGGTCACGGTAAACTACAGAAACATTTTTCCCCTTTTGAAACTTTAGACCCAAGTGAGCGTTAGTATAAACATTATTGCAATTTACTATATAATAGTGATAAAGTTCACCAGGTGAGACCATAACATTACATTAGTTTGTTAAATATTAGAGTTTCTAGTATTTCTTTAACTGAAATAAAATGGATTTTAAAAACAGTCCCCATAAAGCTTTGCTAACAAGTACCACATTATTGAATGCCGTCTTCAACCAAAAGCGAATTATTAGAAGGCTGATAAAGCATCATTACAGGCACATTACAAACTATAAATATTTTATCATCTGAAATGTCATGGAGTTAAATATAAACAGCAGACCTTTGTGATTTGTCCATATTTGATGAAATGTGAACAAAAAAATAATAATTGGAGGTCCTTAGGACCAATTTATATACTCAAGCACAGTTCCATTACAGTACTGTGAGAAAAGCTTACATTTTCTGTTCTTCTACCATCACTGAAATATTTTGTGAAAAATGTTGCATGGTCCTGAGTAGAAAAATAGAATATACTGTATATTGCACAATAGGATGTTTTTTTTTTTTTCATTCAAAAATTATATGGCCTTTGCAAAAAGTTTTCCCCATTGTCTTGTAGAGGAGGCATCATATTTCCCAGAGAGATCAAGTATTTCAGGTTTCTTCTAGGAGCTTTCTTAAGTTCCTCTGAATCTAGGAAGCAAACAATGAATATGGTTATAGGGACATCTGCAGAAAACAGCTCGACACAGGGCTTCGCCCAGGACACAAATGGCACACATCCATCAGATGTCGACAATAACACAGGCAGACAATCCGCAGCAGGGAGGCCTTCCAGTCATTCAGTAGAGAGAATGGCCTCCATAAATGTTTAAGCAGGGAAACTTATCCTGTTCTCACAGAATGGTTATCTGCCTGGCAGTCTCGGTTACGGTTATGTGTGCCTAATCCCTCCAATTCATACCTAACCCGAACCTGGCTGGAGCAATTACTGCAGTTTCCATTACTGCTGACCTCTTTCGCAAAAGCCGTTAAGAGGAGACACTCACTCTTACGCCTTGAAGATGCTAGTGATAGTGTGATTACACAGGTCCTGAGCCAGATGTCTTGGACAGACATGGAATAGTGACGTCAGTCAAAGCATCAACCACGACTTTTTCAGATTCGTAACAACTGCCTCGTGTTTCGTCTGCCTGTGCCCTTACCACAGCTGATTTCACTAGCAAACCAATCTACCCGTCTGATGATTTGTGTGGTCATGAAGTGTTCCCAAATTGTAGCTATGGGTTATGCTTTGTCAGCAGCTTCCAGAAGCCAAGAATGGCAGGCCTCTCACCAACACTCCCGATGGTAGGGACCCAAAGCGCACTGGCATAACTGGGGAAAAAAAGTATGCCTAGCCTACACAACGGGCAATGCACTCGCACAGCCGTTTGCACGGAAGTATGCAAAAACCTTTAGGGTAAGCTGATTCCAGTTCCAACTCTTTTTCACTGACAAAATTTCAAAACTTTTCCATGACTTTTTCGTGACTAAGTGAATTTTTCATGACGTCATGGCACCTTAAGTGTGTAGAATTTAGTATACTTTTAGAGCTAAATATGAAATGTTTAACATTTAACATACTGTGAATGCATTTATTGTCAACTCTAGGCCTAATGATAATTTAACAGAAGCCTGTTGCGTTAGGGAGAAACAAAAATTCCATGACTTTTCCAAAACTTTCAGTGAATTTACTAAATTCCATGATTTCGCCAGGCCTGGAAAATTACATATTCAATTTCCATGACTTTTCCAGGATTTCCATGACCGTGGTAACCCTGTGATTTAGAAAATATATGGAAAGGTTTTTACTTTCTGAACCCTGGAGGGATAACTTTGAAATTGATGCAACAAACAGAGGACTGACCTGCATGTCAACATGTCTGTTTAAAAACAGACTTGCACAGCAGTCAGAAAGGTCACCGTGTTAAAAGTGAAAGTCTGTGTGTGTGTGTGGTTTGGGCAAACAAAAACTCCATTTATTTAACGAGTCAGATGAACTAGGCAGACGTGGCAAAGCAACCAGGAAGAAGCTGCTATATTTGTTTATGTGGCTGTGCAGTTTATGCTGTATGGAAAGAACTAGAACTTCACAGAGCAACTGCACCCTCTAAATACACTCCCTTTGCACTAGGCATCACTCCTTGTTTGGGCATCACCCACAGTATGATGTGTTTATGTATTACCAGTACACAGTGTCATCATGTATTGTCATGCTGTGGTGCAGCCATTTTGAAGCTCCAAAATGCCACAAAAAGTTGTTTCAGCGATCAATGCGATATTCGTTGACATGTAAACCAGTAATCGTGTGCTTCACCTCACATTTCCCAGTTTACGTAGTTAACAGCACAAAAAAAAAACATTCATGGGTGCAGTTACTTCTTAAAGCTACTTTACTGTACTGCTACCAATTACCTTTTCGAGTTTGAACAGGTTTGTTGACAGCTCCCCATAGATCTCTGCGTTGACCTCCGCGTATGTGCGGTGATGTACAACATTCCTGGAAAGACAAAGTCACATTTCATGGTTACATATATGGAATGGATGGGAAATGGCCCACTAATGTGCTTGAACAAGCTTTTCTGACATGAGAGGAATTTTACTTGAACTGGTATCATGCGTCAGCATAATAAAGCCTTTTTTTTCACTTTAGGAATTTCTGGTAATTGTGTTACACCAATGTGGAACAGTAAACGTTTTGTCTGAGGAAAAAAAATGACGACAGATGCACAAAAGTTACTCAAAAGCACACTGACTCTTTGTGACCAGGACAAAAAGTCCCCCTTTGCAAATACACGAGAGGAAAGATAAAATGCAAGAAGCTGCTACTAGTCATCATTTTCAATTCTTCTCCGCAAAACTGTCTTTGTGTCGGTTTTCTGAGGGCCAGCCCTGGTGACTTTTGTAAGGCAAGTCGAGGGCAGCATCATGATCTGCCTCTGGGGTATCTCCTGCCCCAGATAAATACAACACAAAAGCTACACTGTACCGACAGGATATGAAGTCTCAGTCCTTCATATCTAAAGGACTGGGGGCGGCGGCCATTTTAATACAGTGTGACTGTCTGCAATAAGGCAGCCTGGCACCAGGTGAAGACTCTAGGGCTTTAGCTGACTTTGTCTTTCTTTGTTAGATGTCCCATCATCATCTGCCCCTCCTTGTTTCTTCCCTGTGTGCCTACAATATGTATGTCCTAATCTGTTGTGCTACATGCCTACAATGTGTATGTCCTAATCTGTTGTTCTACATGCCTACAATGTGTATGTCCTAATCTGCTGTTCTACATGCCTACAATATGTATGTCCTAATCTGCTGTTCTACATGCCTACAATATAAGGGTCCTAATCTGCTGTTCTACATGCCTACAATATATGGGTCCTAATCTGTTGTTCTACATGCCTACAATATGTATGTCCTAATCTGCTGTTCTACATGCCTACAATATGCCTGTTCCAATCTGCTGTTCTACATGCCTACAATATGTGGGTCCTAATCTGCTGTTCTACATGCCTACAATATGTATGTCCTAATCTGCTGTTCTATGGATGCCCTAAATGTCTGATGTCTGTAAATTGTAATGTGGCTCTGCAAAGCGAGACAATAAAATGTACAGGGACTGTGTGGCTACATTTCCCTAAGGTGACAATAAACTAACTAACTAATTAGCTAGCTAGCTAACTAACTAACTAACTAACTAACTAACTTTTGTATCATTTCTTGTGGCTCTGCCCCTGAGGGAGAAGAGAGGAGCACTCACTCATTGTGCTGATAGTCTCCGACGGAGCTGAGCGAATTCAGCCTCTGCTCCAGAACGACAATCTTAAAGGCCATGTAACATGACGACAGGACAAGGACACACACTCTGGGAGAGACAAGACAGAGAACAAGCAGTTGTATTACCAAATAAAACAACAACACTCACACACTGGTGTGAAGGCAGGACTTAAGTTAATGCCTCTTTGCAGGTTTGGGCACGCCAGACAAACAGAGCGTTGACATTATTTTGACAGGGACTTCAACGTGCGTGACACTGTTACTCACAAAAACATGTAGATGAGTAGGAGAGTGTTGAGAGACAATGGATGGGACGGTTTGTCTTGGCGAACGTCTTCCAGACCAACGGGCTTGCCGGTGCCTGTGGCGAAGATACACAGATGAGCATATGTAAATGACCAAACACAAGCGATGGAAATTTCTGTGGGTGGCGTGACGGTGTCAGGAGCAACCGGTCCGGGGAGGCTATCATAACTCACCGTTGGCTTGGGTACCTTGGCGCGTGCTGGGTGTCTGGAGGTGGATGTCGGCATGAACGGACACCTCGCCGTTTTTCACCACGTTCAGAAAATTTTCTGGAAGGCTTGGAAACTCTAAACACAGACAAACACACACACACACACAGACAAAACCACACACAGACAAACAGACACACTTAAGCTCCACTCAAAACAAACAAATTGGTTCATTTGGTCCTCAAGTTCCCCAAACCAGTCTGGCAAGGATACAAACATGAACAGTCACGCTGTAATACACCAGCCCTGGATTAGATTTACCTGTTTTCATTGACTCTGAACGGCAGGTAGAACTCTGTGGCCAAGAGGAGTTCAGCCCAGGTGAAAATTTCCCTAAAGTGTCACTACTGACTAATAGACATTTATTCTTTCATTGCTTTGTTCACCTAAGGATAAGCCCCAGTTAGACAGTAGAATTGTGTTCGCAGTATTTTTTTTTCCCCCCAAGTTTATCCCAATTACATCTGAGACAGATGTAAACTACAATTAAATGAGCCTGAACCTGTGGCAAATAAAAGTTTACTACATGACATGCAATGCAGGTTGTACAACACCTGGTACTGTTTGAAGCCAGTTTCAAATTTGATATCTGTGACCTTAATCGTTACATAACTTTAATTATCTTGGAAAGCATATCAAATATTGTCCTGAAATGTTTTGAAGGGTAACCTGAATCTAATTGGTACGTGGCCAACCAATTAAAACAGCCTCTATCTGAGTATCCCACCCACCTGCCATTTTCTCATAGTCGGGCGTCTGCGAGCCAGAACTGCTGCTCTCAAGCATATCATGTCTCCTCTGGCGTACCATTCCATCTAAATCGGAGAATTCCGCTGAGAAATCCTGAACCAAACACACACACACAATCACAAGGATACCATTAGGCTAAATTAACACGTGTGAAACCTCAGAAGCAAGTAGGGTGGCTCCACTCTACTAGTTAATAATATCTTATTTGCAAGGAAAATGAAATGGTGACTCACAAAGTAAGCACTTACACAGATGCTCTGTGGTTTGGTTAAAGAGGATCTCATTATAAGGAGAGGGGGAAGTGGTGACAGAAACACTAACCAGAGGCAGGGAAGACGGGCACTCGGCTCTGAAGCTGTTCTCTGCCGACGAAGTTACGGGACTGCTGCCGGTATTTTCGAGCTGTAAAAATAAATAAAATGAATAAATGTTATACTCACCCCAAACATCACCTTTGTAAAATAAACAGCAATAAACTGAGGTGGATAGGAATAGCATCTCCGTTCACCCTATTCGTGCGTCACTGTTATTTCTTAATGAAACAAACTGTAAATAAACTCACTGTTTCACAACTGTTTCATAGCTTATAGCACAGTACTCACTTCCAAGTGTATACAGATGGATTTTAGGACCTTGTAGGTGGTATCACGTGACAGGAATGATACAAACACATGCTGAAATATAAAAGGACGTACATAGTTATAAAAAGTCACAAAAGCAATGCTTAAATACGAGCACAGATCCAAAACAAATAGAAACAATAACATAGCATGATCTAACAGCAAAGCTCAGCACAAAGAAAACATGCCACCAAAACATGTATATATTGTGTTTCATTATGCAGTACATAGTTCGGATCAGTTATTGTATTGTTACTCAGATCATGACCAAAGGACACTCACCCTTTCACTGGCCGTGGCGATCACAATGGCGTTAGGCACCAAAATGGCTGTTTTTGTCTTTTTTATGAGCGTTACTGAAGGCACTGGAATGGCAATCTGGTGTCCAGAAAAACATACTATATAGTTTTATTTATATGTATACTATATGTACACCTTAACTTTATTTTTATACGGTATAAACTTTTACGTAAATTCATACTCTATATATATATAATTTTATACATATATATATGGTGGTATTATACATAGGACATGACCAACAAGTGAACATGGCAAAGGTAGAAGAGAGAGAAAAATCTCGGCAGTTTGCAAAATAAAAACAGTCAGAAAAAAACAGGGGCTCTAAGTACATTAGACAAATGCTAAATTAGGTAAAGACTGCGCAAACAACCTAACAAGGCAAAGGTAGGTCAGTGATACAATCTGGCGATATTTGGTAAACCACACACACACACAAAAGGACAGCGAGGCTTTCTGGGAAAATGCTGAATTACCTTAGTGTCTTTGCCAAAGACTTTGGAATGAAAACAGATCCAGCTGTGAGACACAAACAGTCTGCCCTGATAAAGGATGTCTTTCTGCAAGGCACATGTGTAACCTGACGACACATACACAGCACACACTAAAGTGTTACGCCGAACGACATCTTTATCAACACATCAAAACATTATCCACCACTGGACGCCAGTGAAGGCTATTAATTTCCTTTATTCAGGGTTCAATGGAGAGATATTCATTTACGCTTAACTATGTTACCTGCCGCTTATACAAATCCTATTGAAAGCATGATAAGAAAGAATTGATTTGTTTGTCTACATCTACTATCTGTTTATCTAGTCTAACAGAAAGAAAATTCATTATGCTGAGCATTCAAGTGGGTTATGGATCACTTACTTTGTTTCAATATTTCATCTTTGTTGATTTCCTTGAAGATTTTGTGATATTGTGCATTTGCTTTGGAAAACTAGAAACAGACAAACACTCATTATAAGAACCATGGCGCCCATACAATTTAGAACCCATTAAAATACAGGGGTTAGTTAAACATTGACTGCAGCCTTGTAAAAAAGTTGTAAGTCTGTGGCCTTGTATAGCCCAGGACACTTTAACCTATGGTGAGAGGTTACAACTGCCTGTTTGTTCACAACAGGTGCAAAACAACTTTGGCAATAGCAAACTTGCTCAGTCATCCAAACACTTCAACAACCCTGTACCCATTCACTTCCCCCAGGCAAAAGGCTACAGGTGGAAAAATGTCGTCATGTCTATGTGGCATGTGACTTTCCAGTGGAAGGCTATAATGGCGAGGCTATAAATAAAAAAGCTTACATTGCACACTGGCCATAAACAACTGTTGTGGTATGCTGCTTGGAAATACAAACAGGAACATGATGACCAAAAAACACAGTATGCTATTTGTTTTTAGATCAGCGAAGGGATTGAAGCAAATGATTATTTTTGCACATTTCACCAATTTCCATATATTCATCTGTACTGGAGTGTACTGGAGATGTGAAAGAGATTTGCATTTCAGTAAAAGAACTCCTCACAGCAGTGACTGTCTGTTGGAGAGAGACACACGTTTCAACACGTTTCACGTTTCAACTTTCATGAAGAACTGAAGAAGCCTTTTTGATGAAAGGTGAAACGCCTTCAAGCTCCAAAAAGAGGTCCAGTTGCTTACAACTTAGCTCCTTTGACTACCATGACCTGGATGAATGAGAATCTACACAGACATCGTCCTACAATATTCTTATTTGTCTCAGTCACTTGGAAGGTTTGACGTAGACGGAAGACCCATGGTCAGATGAGCTCTTAAAATAGGACCCTTTGATGACACAAACACACACACAAACCTGTGAGGACTGGGACTTTTTCCTTTCTGGCTTTGTTTCGCAGTCGCTTGGACTTTGCAGTGGAGAGATCTGGTCCACGGGTTTCAACCTGCAAAAGCAAACAAAGGAAATCTGCATTGAACAGGCTTTTTTTTCCTGATAGTCAACTTCAAAAGAGGTTCTTAAAGAAAAACATCAAATTTCCGGCATTAGGAGCAAAAACAATGGGTTCTCACCGAGCAGCACAATGCCAACTCAGATGTGGCTTCTTGCAAATCTTTCTTATCCTTACACTATTTGACTGGATTCAAATATCCTGTGTCATGTATCAGAAACACACAAAGTACCTGGGCAAGATATACTCGTATCTGCTAAGTGTCTCGTGTAAAAATGATGTACATTATCAAAATCAGCTATTTAATTTACCTGACCCAGACTGCTTACTTTCCTCTTAGGGCTTATTCACACCGACTTGAGCGTGTACAGCGCGTATCCGTATACAATATGTTTGTACAGGGACAGAATACGCGCAGATCACGCGTGCGGTGTGAACAGTCTACTTTGTTAACATGCATTCTAAATGAATACGGACAGAAAACGGGCACTCGCTGAATACGGAGAGTGTTAGGTTTGAACATCAGCCTGTTACAGAATTTGGGAAGAACAGAGAAGTGACTGGCCATGGAAAGACTTGTTCTAAAGAGGAACGCGTTTGTTTGTGTAGATTGTCCCTCTCTATGCCCAACCTGAACCGGCAAGGCAAGGTTGCATAAAACAAAGTGTTTGAACAGCGACATAGGGGTTTGTAAACATAGGGGTTTGCTCCAAGCACATATGCGCAGGGTTGTGGTTATACAAACCGCTGCCATGTATCTCCAGATACACCTTTTAGGTCAACAATGAACTTCAATTAAGAACCCTGATACATCCCGATGATCCACCAAATACCCCTGTTGTCGGAGTTGCTGTTGAAACATACATGACTGCCCAGCATTTTACGGCCACGTTGACTGTTCATGGCTTAATTCTGCGTGAGCATGGTTGGCTGGCTTCTGTTTATAATAGGTAAATAGAACACCTGGCCTGGAGCCAGGTGCTGGCCTGGCCTGTGTCGGTCAGGCTGCACAGGCAGGGGAAACTTCCCTCAGGTCTGAACACGTACCTCATAAGGGGAGGCTTCTTCTTGCTTTCGGAGATGTCCGACTCCGGGGTGTCCACGAAGAGGAGAGTCTCCCCGCCCATCCTGCCCACTCTCCTCGACCTGTCCTCTCCATTCTCAGCTTCTGAACTACAGGTTGAGGCAGAAGGAAAACACTTTCTGACAACAATCCTCAGTGGCCACGAAGAAGACAGAGAGGAGCTTAAGGATCGTTGTTTAACAGGCGTTAACACTGCAATACCAACTTTGTGACCTCTGAACCTAAAACGACCCATTTGATAGTGCTAAGCAAGCTTCTCTTCAAGTTCCACTATGCTGTGTAAATGTCACTCTCAACTGTCTGAAACACATCAGAGCTATTTCCTCAACATTTTACATGCAAAATAAAAGAAAAAGGGGCTGGAATACCTGATAAATTCTCAGTAAATTTCCAGAAGCTTTCCATGGGAACTCAACATATATATATATATATATATATATATATATATATATATATATATATATATATATATACACATTTTATTTAGTCATAAGCAGACATTGTTGCAAAAGGATACAATTAAAAAACTTCACTTAGATTTATTTGTAAGCAGACCTTTAGGAATGCTTAATTCTTTCATTTAATAATCAGTTTTTGCACTGAACAACAAAAACATGAACATCTGTGTTGTGGGCTGAGAAAAGTAGCTTTAGTACTTCCGAATGAATTCTAGAAATCATTGTGTATGTGATGGAGGAATGCATAATGCATGTAGGGGGTGTGGCCTCAATAGCTCTGCAGAAAGTGCTATGTTCCTTTTCTGTAATTGAGGAATAGCATATTATACTCAGCTGTTTTCACATCAAATCTGATTAAGACGAGATTATGCTACAATATTTTGTTACAACTATATTTATGTTCCTACGATGACTCCCAGTTTATTACCGTCAATTGCCATAAATCCCAGTCAATTCCCATGTACAGTTTCCAACTTTTAAAATTCTGGAAATTTTGCAACCCTAGTTCGTGCTCGTGTAACTTAAATTAATACAATGTGTGTGTTTGCAAATATACACAACACACATAAGTTACAAACACTGTTGCTCATTTATGTTTGATTGTTGTTTATTTAGAGAGTAGTTTTGAGAAAGTGTCAGTTTTAACTGTAATAGCATGAACTATATGTGAATTAATTATGCAAAACTACGGCGCTGTTGGGTATCTGACAAAGGTGAAACACTACGCGCGCCTGTAGCTTCAACAAAAGGTAAACTCACAGTAGTTCAGTCCTATACACGTGATGCACAATTGAAAACTGTTTCGCAAATGTGCATGCATATCGGCCAAATAAAATAACACATTGCCTACACAACTTTAAAAAGCGTGATGCTTGTCCCTACAAGTAGTTGTCAATTTAGTTCCTTCTTTTACAAAGTATAACATAATCTGATATCTAGTTCGTGCAAACGAAATGATTAAAGCCACATAAGCGACATCATTAAATGCAAATACATTATTTAATGTTCCGCAGTGCCACCGAAGTCCAATGTCTCTTTAGATAACGACAAGAAATTTAACAATAGAAAGCGCTAGCTAGCTTAGTTGGCTAACCAGGCCTTTCAATAAAGTCGACTGTACTTTTCAGAGCTTTGGCGAACTTACTTGGATTGAAGTGTTCTCGCATCTTTCCTCACAGACTTGATTACTTCTGGTGTAGATAGCGGGGTGAGGACTCTTTCTGATTGTTCTATCATCAACACCATTTCGCGAGGGACTGCTTGAAGTCGCCTCCCTCGACAGTCTCTCCTCTCCGTGAAAGTGAGTTGCTTGCAAACTAGGATAGAAAGTCCTATCGCCCAAGGGGTTAAATTTAGGAAGGAGGTCCTGGACTACCCAGGAAACTCGTACTGGACATGGAAAAGGGGAGGAGAAAACACGGATAGGAAGTGCATGTCAGTCCAGTTTACTGAGCTATTTGTTGTAGTGTCAACTAAGTTTTTTTTATATATATTTTAGTTAGTCTGCTTATCTGACATTTTGGTTATTTGAAGGTATTACATGGTTTGGAATTATTTTAATTTGTCATCAGCTGTTCCATTCCTTTCTCACTTTTGTTGTTTGTTTGGCATCTGTAATCATGTAGGACCAGGCGTTTTCATATCACATCGTTTTTGTTTTTGTTTTTCGTAATATAGACAGCTACACTTTTAACTTTTGACTTTAACATTACTTCACAAACTTTAGCTCGTCAATTTGGACCATTATCTGATTATATTGGATTTTTAAATTAGGCATGTTAGGCTTGTTTACCCAGCAATAAATGTTGAGCGTAAAAGGGGCACGCATTTTCTAGCCTTCCACAGTGCATCGAACAGGTCAGGGCATGATCTCCTGTTGATTGACCATTATCCCTAAACGCTTAATTAGCATGAAGGTCTGAAGAGGCCTATTCATTATGCAACGACCAGCAGTTGACTTCATTGCCATACAAAAGGCGTCATTTAAACTAAGCGATTTATCACTTAAAAGCTGCATGATTTTCGCCAAATTCAAGGTAAGCCTACAGAGAAGGTCTTCTGTTGTGTCTACAGAACAGAGAAAGTAGTCTAATGAAATGCAAAACAGGGAGGACGTGAGTGGATCCTTTTGCATGAGCACAACGGTTTTAGTGCAATGTCGACATTTTATCAGCAGATGGAGCCACTGACCTGACACTTCTCAATGCCTCTCACGCTGACGAACCATCTTCAGGAAAGCAGGCGAAGGGTTCAGATGCAAAAAACAGTAAGGTCAGAGAGGTCCATTTAGATTATTTTACCTAAATCTTCCTAATTCTTTAATTTTCCCATCCCATGTAATATCAGTCTTTTGGTTATTTTTCTTATTTTCACTTAATTGAACATTTGGCGATACCTACTGGTGTACTTTAACCCAAAGAATCTTTGCTTTAACCATGCCCAAGGGATCCCTAATATTTGGGGCTATAGCCCGGCATGTTGTGACAGTAGCCCCAGGTGTATTGCAGAATTTAAGACCCTTTTAACTCATCAAATATCAGAACTATGCAACTTCACTGTGTGTGTGTGTGTGTGTGTGTGTGTGTGTGTGTGTGTGTGCATTTGCATTGCAACTGCAGTATATCCCATGGCCTAAATGGCGCAAATTTGTTTGTGTCTATTTCGTCATACTTTAGGCCTATATCAACATTTTAGGCTATTGAATTCTCTTTTCTATTCAATCAAGACTATTTTTTTTATTCACGGAATGTTTGGTATCATATGATTAACTACATCACACAAGAGTATCTCCCCCCCCCCCCCTGCCCCCTCACCACCATCACAAAACCAAAAAAACAGAAAAACTGTTAACGGATTTTACATGGATCTGTTCAAAATGCACAGGCTTGTATTGACAAAGGAGGAGGTGACACTATCATCTTTGGGGGGGGGGGGGGGGGGGGGGGGTTGAGTAACTGTTTGCTTGACAGGCATATGTTCATCAGTGGATCTCTGCCAGACACATGTACTGACACCTTCATCCTACATTTCACCATTTTATTTCACACACTACTACCTGAGTTGCCTAGTCTGTGCTGTGAACCCCACAGCCACCTCTACCCCCTCCCCTCCCCTCTCCTCCCCACCACCCCACACCTCACCCTCAGGCCCTCTTATCCCCTTAAAAAAGAGCAAAAAAGGGAAAGACGGGAGAGACTAAGAGAAGAAGAAAAGTCTTGTCAGAGTTCATTATGTATCCAGGGTACAATGCTGAAACCGGCAACGCAAGCTGCACCAGCAGAGCTGGACGGCCATTAATCATGGCTGACAAGGAACCAGGGTTAAAGGTGGGAGAGCTGCCAGAGCCGGTGGTAGTGATTATAGTACCCAAACTCCACTCACACAGGGAGAGAAAGAGGGAGACAGCGAGAGAGAGGGAGAGAGACAGAGAGAGAGAGAGAGAGAGAGAGAGAGAGAGAGAGAGAGAGAGAGAAAGAGAGGACAGCTAAATGAGCACAGAGTTGACAGGAAAATGGGCAGTGATAGATGTACAGGGGAATGTTGATAAGTAGCTGTTGTAATCATAGTGGTTGTGTCATGGGAAGTTCAGTAGTCACGGAGGCCATTCTATAACAAGACCCAGTGGCATACGTAACGGTACTGTATATAGAAGAAAATCACCAATAGTCCGGGGTAGTTAACAGTAATCTTTGCGCTAGTTTATGAGTTCTACTGATTCCTAAGACTGGATCGCTAGGCTCCCTAGTGGGCTAAGCCATTGAGAATAGGAACCTCATAGAAAATCCATAGGAGACGAGAGATTTGATCATTTTAAAAAACACGATGACACACGTTCCCGCATTGCTCTGCTGGGACACTGTGCTTAGCTACCGAGGTCTTCCTCAGTCTGCATTGCATTGCCTCTCCCACCACTACACTACCGCACGAGTTGTGTGCCACAGACCTTTGAAATATTGATGTCTCTTTGTGCCTTCTGCAGTTGCTGCCTCAGCTTAACTGGGATCCCGCTTGTCTCTGCCATATATTTGTTGAGTTTCCCAGTGCCCTTTATACAGAGCGAAAGAAAGAAAGAAAGAAAGAAAGAAAGAAAG
>CM050209.1:24422500-24447500 GCA_027475355.1 Coilia nasus | reverse complement strand
GGAGCCTCCATATTGTGTTGGAAGGTAAATCGCAATAAACAAAAAAGGCCCATTCCCATTCTGCTCACCTCCCTGCACTGAGCCTCCTGCCTGCCTGCCTCCTGCCTGCCTGCCTGCTTGCCTCCTGCCTGCCTGCCCGTGGGCCATCTTTCAGACTTTTATTCCCTCCGTCTGTCTCTCCCAGCTCCCACACACAGCTTCCCCTGGATGGGATCTGCCGGCTCGCGCATCATTGGGAAGATTTATTGGAGCAGGGGAGGTGTGGATGTGGATGGGGGTTTGGTTCAGGGTTGTGGGATGGTGGTAATGGTGGGGGTTGGTTATGAGGTAAGAGTGCTGGACTCAGAGTGATATTTTTTATCACGGTGAGACACTAGGTAAGCCCTAAAATGAATCATGGCTGAGGGATGGGCCATTTGTTCTTATGGGTTTGGGGGGAGTTGGGGGGGGGGGGGGGGGGGGGGGGGGGGCATGAAAGGAGTCCTCACAAACGTGTGGTTGTAATCTCAAAGTATACAACATATGTGTGAGTTTGTCTTTACTGCCACAACAGACAGGGTTATCTGACATTGTTTTTTTTGGGGGGGATGCAGGCAGATGGTGAGATATCTGTTCTTAAAATCACTCTCTCCCTCTCTCTGCCGCTCCCACCCCTTTGATTTTCCTTTTCCCCTCTTTCTTCCACACACCTCCCCCCTCCCGGGTGTATCTGAGCGTCGGATGAGTTATATCCACGCATCTCAGGAGCGGCTTGCCTCCTCTGATGTATTCATGACAGGGCCTTGGGAGAGGGGCGGCATCTCCAAACTCATGACTGGAACATTAAGGCCGCATTACTGGCTCCCCGAGTGCGCCATCGCTTGGCCAAGGTCCGCCGTAAAAATAAAAAATAAAAACCTGCGCCAGCCTGACAGATTCCTCGCTCAAGGTTGCAGCTTTGTTCTGCTCGCCTAGCCGCATACAAATGTGCTGCCGGAATGAGGCAATTTCACAGTTGACTCCAAATCATGTGCGCTGTCAACAAGGCAACAGTCAAAATGTTGCAATGCCTCTATCAGCAGTGGGCTCTGGGTATACGCTGTTGAATGCCGCCCAAAAAAACTCCCCGAAAGTGGTCTCAAGTGGAAAATAGGAACATCTGAAACCTTTTAATATCTGGCTTGAAGAAGGTCGGAGAAGACAAGGGACATGTTCTCTTGATTCCATTTTCCCCCCAAAGATTTCTGTCTTGTGCATCTGAAGCTAGGGATATACTCGCCGCGCACAGAAGTGCGTGCGCAAAAGTGACGTCACAGCGCCGTGCGCCCATATATACTTAATTCGACACACACGGCAATCCTCTCCTCGTCAGAGGTGTCAAGTGCCACAGTAGTTCGGGAACCTTGCGTGTCAGAGGAGTGAAATATGACTGAATTGCAGGTTTACATCATGATTTGGGAATTAAACTGGATAAATCCGTTTGAGTTTGAGTCAGTGTGTATATTTACAGTGTTTTCAGCTTTATAAGACCTTATGAGTGATGATAGGATAAGGCAAAAAGTTAGCTTAATAAATGAACTACAAAATCCTGAAAGTTTTTAGTCAGTGTTTGTATTTCTTGTGAGTATTAGCTGATATGTAGCAATGGAAAATACATGTTTAGGCTGGTAGTTACTAGGCTAAAGTCAGCTGAAACCAGACTAGCCATTGCCTATTGTTTTCAATGGGGCTGCTGCGCGCAAGTTACAAAAAATTGGAGGTGCAGACACGGCAAATATGCGCTTGAGAACGCCGCGCCAGATGTGCACTGGCGTCATTTAGACGTCACTTTTGCGCGCGCACCACTGCGCGGCGAGTATATCCAGGCCTTGATGCAGCATCTATTTTTCCCTTAGCCGTCTTTACGCTCCTTCTTCAGCTTGTCTTGTTTGGTTTCTGCTGACAAATGCCATTCCTGTATGCTATCAGTCACCTTCGTGTCAGGGTGGGGGTACAAAAAAGAAAGAGATAGCAGATAAAAAGGCTAAATGCCTCTTGCTGTCTCTCTTTTAGTCTCCTTCTCTTTGTCCTGCCCTCTGTTGTCTCAGTAGAAATTGCTATGCCTCTCTCTCTCTCTCTCTCTCTCTCTCTCTCTCTCTCTCTCTCCCTCTCTCTCTCTGCTCCTTTTTACAAGCTCGGGTGCTAAGAATTTCTTCTGGCTGATTGGTTTAGACACAGTCATTTGTACCGGCTACGGGGTCAAAAGGTTGGTGGAACCTGAGAGCGGGGAGAAGATGAAGTGAAATGAGCTTTTAATTAGGGCTCCTAAACCTGGGCCCTGGTAATTACCGTGGTAACGCAACACAAAATGCAGTCAATTAATCAAGCCGCGCTGGGCAGACACCCGAGTGTAAGTGCATGAAAATCCAGTTTGCACACTGTATAATTAGTTTATATATCTCATTAAAACGCGCCGCTCTGCTCTGTCAGAAGGCAGGAGCTGCCCCAGTCCCGGGGACGCTCTGGGTGCTGTTTACACTCAGTGCAGAATTATGCCGGCGTCATTGTGCTGTTTTCACATTCTCTCTCTCTCTCTCTCTCTCTCTCTCTCTCTCTCTCTCTCTCTCTCTCTCTCTCTCTCTCTCTCTCACTCGCTGTTTCTCTCTCTCTCTGTTTCTTTTTCTCTCTCCTCCTATGCTGGCGTCATTGTGCTGTTTTCACATTCTCTCTCTCTCTCTCTCTCTCTCTCTCTCTCTCTCTCTCGCTCGCTCACTCTCTGTTTCTCTCTCTCTCTCTCTCTCTCTCTCTCTCTCTCTCTCTCTGTTTCTCTCTCTCTCTCTCCTCCTATGCTGGCGTCATTGTGCTGTTTTCACATTCTCTCTCTCTCTCTCTCTCTCTCTCTGTTTCTCTTCCTTCTCAACTCCCCCTCTCTCCCCTTCCCTTTCTCTCCCCCTCTCTCTCTCCTTTTCTACTCGTGTGCTGTAATGTTTTTTTACCACCTCGACCCCACCTTCTGTTTCTCTCACTCCCTCTCTCTCCCATCCACTCCCTCTCTCTCTCTCCAACTCCCTCTCCCTCTCTCTCTCTTTCTCTCTCTTTTCAACCGCAGCACTACCTCACACAAAACGCCTGCCATAAATCAATGGACAGGATCGTGTCTGCCAGTCAGACTAAACAAGAGCGTTTGTGCCGATTTGCTCTCGGCCATTAATCATCCTGACAGGCTGAAAAACACATTTCCCCTCTAATGACTGTATTTGGATAATCAAGCCTGCTTCCTTCTATGCAAACCCATTTCTCTCCCACTCACTCACTCACTCACTCTCTTTCTCTCTCTCTCCCTCCCTCTCACACACACACACACACACGCTTTTCAGACATAAGTTTCTTTACCATGAGAAGGCTTTCTGAAAAAAGGGGAGGAAAAGAGTGTGTATGTGTGTGTGTGTGTGTTTGTGTGTGTATTTGTGTGTGTGTGTGTGTGTGTGCCTGGGGGCATTGGTGTTTGTGTCATTAGTTATAAGGTAGCCTATTGTTTGTGAGCTAAGCAGTTCTTGTTGTGATTAGTTAGGATATTTCAGAGAAAGGACAAGTCAGAACCATATGAGCACATCGATCCTTTGTGTTCAGGCTTAGTCAAGGTTTCTGTATGGGAAGAAACTTTTGACAGACCATTGACAAATGGACTTCAACAGGTGAATGTTGTGAGTGTAGCCTTTATTAGTGACATCTGTAGGCGCGACTACTAAAAGACTGTGCCACAACTATCCAAGTATGTACATGTTCAAATGTAAAAACTTGCTCTACTTTGGCGTGGAAGTACAATGGAGTCAAATATCCGTCACTTCCCAATGTTGCGCCACATGTGTGCTGTGATACGGGGCTAGCGGGTGTGTGTAGAATTAGCCGTGATACGGGGCTAGCGGGTGTGTGTAGAATTAGCCGTGATACGGGGCTAGCGGGTGTGTGTAGAATTAGCTGCAGTTTCATCCGTGAAAGAACGGCAAGCAAACCGTGAGGAATGCGGGAATGTGACCAGCCGAGGCCAAGCCGGTCACCCACGCAAGCGGCAAAAACACACAGACATGAAGAAAGAGAAAAAGAGAGAGAGACAGAAAGCCCCCTGCACTCGTTTGTGTGTGTGTGTGTGTGTGTGTGTGTTTCTTTGTTGCCAAGGCACGTTTTTCCTTGCGTCGCCGTGCAGCGTGATGCATGAGAACTGACAAGTCAGCGGCTCCCCCCCGTAGGCCTGGGAGATCAGAAGCAGCTGGGGCCGAAGGCCCCCATGCATTAGTGGTGCGCCATAATTGCCCATGCACCCCCCCGCCCACACACACCTCCACCAGCACCCCCATACACACCCCCACCCGGTACCACACTGAACTCCGTCTGTCTGCACCGCTGCGCGTCAGAGCACCGCCTTGGGGAACTGGGCCGACCCAACTGTGAGACAGACAGAAAGAAGTGAGCGTTATGTTGCGAAAGAGGGAAAAAAAAGAAAAAAGAAACAGGCACCGGACTGTGGGATTGGAGCCATCACCGCAGCATACGGTAATAGATTTGTGTCTCCTGTGAGAGCTGGTATGTGCAAAGGGGTTTTGTGGTGCATAGGGAGGGACCAGGGAGGGCGTGCTTGTAAAGTGATATTTTCAATGTTGCCCTCCCTACCCAACCAGCTCTGTCTGTGAGAGGAATGTAACGCACTGTGCGACGGCTACGAAACATCAATAAAATATCTGTTGGTCCGACAGCCGTAAGTATTTCTCTGCCCTGACCTGAGAGACCCACAGCCGCCAACTTCAGAGGGGAAAGCACCCCTGAAGCAGGGGGTGCCACTACAAATTTTGGGCCCTATTAAAGCAACACTAAGTAGTTTTTCCAGCTTTAAAATAATGTTTCCAAACTCGTTTCAGTGGTTCATGAACTTGTAACAGGATGAAAGGCACTTGTGAATTCGCTTTGATGCCCTCCATGTTCTATAACTGCACTAAGTAAGTGTGAGCAGCGGACTGTCTCTCTGTAGTTGTCCACGAAAGACAATTCAGCTTCCAACCTATAGGGCAACCAAAGACTAAAACTACTTAGTATTGCTTTAAACAATTTCTGCCCCCTGTTATTATCAATAATAATATCAAAAGTGACCTCAAAGAACCGCTTGTCAATGCTGGGCCCCTAGAATTCATCTAACCCCCCAAAAAACCCACCTCCTAGTGGCATCCCTGTAAACCAGCCCCTTGTACTTAATTTCATTTTGTATAGAGGGTCTGGCAAGTGCTTTCAGTGACATTGCTGTATTTTTTTTAAATTAATTTTTGCCTAGCCAGTCAGCGAACAGAGGGAGTGTTTGTGAGCGATGATCTTGATTTTGTGTGCTACATTAGAATTGTTGTGCATAGGCAGGCTATCTGCATATGAAACAACCAGACATCTGTGATTGGGTAAAGGCCGAGCAACTTCTTTTAAACTTTAGCAGAGCCCTCACTTCCATGAAGAAATCGTTCCTCAATACAGCACTGCCAGACCCTCTGTACAAAATGAAATGAAGTACGAGGGGCTGGTTTACCAGTCTGCCACCCCTGGCCTAAAAGACCATGAACGTGTGGAATCATTGTTATATATCTAAACCGTGAGGCAGGACATAAACATAACATCTGAGCATCAGATGTTCAACAGGACTCATGCCTTGCATATTCAGCAGTCTTACACAAAGTCCTCTCTTTTTTTAGGTCTTCATTTGGTTCACCTCTCTTCTTCTCTGTCTGTCTCTGTGTGCAAGCACACACACACACACACACACACACACACACATTTTTATCCATGCTTAGTTCTTTTTAAATGGTTCATCTCTCTCTCTCTCTCTCTCTCTCTCTCTCTCTCTCTCTCTCTGTCTCTCTCTCCTTGTTTCTATCTCAGTCACGTGAAAGCACAAATTGACACACTTTCACTTTCTTCATGTCCTTTTTTAAGTTCTTTCTTTGTCTCTCTTTGTCTCTATCTCTCGAACATGTGCACTTTCTCTCTCTCTGTCTGTCTTTACCTCTGTCATATGTGCTCTCTCTCTCTCTCTGTCTCTCTCCCCCTCTCTCTATGTTTGGCTCTGGGTTAGCGTCGCGACTCTTCTCTGAGGAGTGGTTTCAGGCTGGCCGCAGAGTCAAGGAGCAGCTAGCTCACTCTGTCATCATTAATCACAGGCCTGTGTCAGCTGTCCACCCAGCACTATAGCCAGAGACAGCAGCCTGCCACTTCACAGCCTGACCAAGAAACCTCTGGAGCCAGCGTGGGTGGTGGTATGCCCATTTTAAATAGGAGTGAGTGTGTGTGTGTCTGTGAGTGAGTCCTGTGTGTGTGGGGAAGGGAATAGTATGGAGGTAGGAGGGTGGTGGAGGTTTGGGCTGAGTTGGGATGATCCATGTGGACGGTGCAGTTAATAGTTTTTATTTATTTTTCTCGTACATCTGGGTGTGTGTGTATGTGGTATGTAGTGATTGGGCCATTCTGAGTTGGCGTGATGTGTGTACACAGAGCAGTTAATAGCTGTAATTTACTTTCCACTACATACACCATCTTGTGTGTGTGTGTGAGCTCTGTGTGTGTGAGAGAGAGTGTGAGTGTGTGAGCTGAGTGTGTGTGTGTGTGTGTGTGTGTGTGTGTGTGTGTGTGTGTGTGTGTTAGCTCTGTGTGTGTGTGTGTGTTTCTTTGCTTGTTTGTCTGTTTGTGCTGTGGCAAGTGGGAAAGGTGTGTGGTCCATGCAGTTAACAGGCCTTCATTCCCATTCATTCCTCCACGCTCAGCTCAGAGGAGACACCCGCTGAGAGGCACACCACACAGACACACCATCGGAGAGAGAGAGAGAAGAGAAGAGAGAGAGAGAGAGAAAAAAGAGAAGAGAGGAGAGGAGAGCACGGAAATAGAAGGTGGGTGTTGATTCCTGACAAGGGTGTGATGAGTGAGCAGAGAGAGAGAGAGAGAGATGGAGGGACACAGTGATTGATGACGGAGGAGAGAGGCAAGGCAGGCATGATGGATGGGCTAACAGGGCAGCGGACAAGTTAAAGGAAAATTGAAAATGGCACGGCCATTCATTTCATTCATGTGTCCCTCGAGAGACAGATAGTGCGAGAGAGAGAGAGAGAGGAGAGGAGAGAGGATTGACTCTAATGAATTACATTTCATCTGCTTCCCTGTGCTATTCAGCGAAGCTAGCTATTGGTATTCATTCCTGTCTCTTCTTTGTGATCGGCGTGGTGTCTGGTGCTGCTGCCTGGCACCAGTTTTGCTTTACCAAAGTACCTGTAGGTGGAGATACAAGCCACACATTCAGTCACACAATGTGACTCACTACTAGCCTGGTAAACCAGCCCCTCATACTTTCATTTCATTTTGTACAGAGGATCTGGAGTTGAGGCCGTGACAAATGTTTTCTTCCTGGAGGTGTGGACTCTGCTGAATTTTAAAACGAGTGCCTCTGCCTTTACCCAATCGCTAACATCTGGTCGTCACGTATGCAATTAGCCTACATACGCACACACAAACACTCCCTCTGTTCGCTGATTGGTTAGGAGTTGCTCAGTCCTCATACATGAATTTCAACAGCCTCGACTCCAGACCCTCTGTAGAAAATGAAATGAAGTATGAGGAGCTGGTTTACCAGGCATTGATGCTGCTGCCTGGCACCAGTTTTGTTTTACCAACGTACCTGTAGGTGGAGATACAAGCCACACAATTCAGGCGCACAATTTGACTCACTACTAGTAGTGTGAGGAGACCGCTTACAAAGCAGTCAGTGTTTATACAAAAAATGAGGAAAAAGTTTCGAGTAAAAAAAAAAACAAAACAAAACAAAAAAAATGTGTGAAGTCAAGCAGAAGTGTAAAGTATAATGATACTGAGAGCAGGAGGGGTAACACTTACAAGCCAGGTGGCCAAACATGCACTTAAGCGCATTGTTCTCAGACTGACGTCCTTTGATCAACAAGTCAATCCGTCTCTGTCAAGGTGTAGTGCACGCTCTTGACAGCTTGATCAGATAAATGGGGGAAGCAGAGATAAGTAGCATGTGAGGCGTGTGTGTGTGTGTGTGTGTGTGTGTGTGTGTGTGTGTGTGTGTGTGTGTGTGTGTGTGTGTGTGTGTGTGTGTGTGTGTGTGTGTGTGTGTGTGTGCGCGTGTGTGTTCAGCAACCTTCACTCACTCTGGGCTATCAGAGTCACTCCAGCAACTTGACCCGACTTCTTCGACCCAGCCAAGTGGAACCCTTCACTGCTTTAGCCATGATGGAGGGGACAGGTCGTGTGTGTGTGTGTGTGTGTGTGTGTGTGTGCATGTCTGTGTATGTATGCATGTGTATGTGTGTGTGTGTGTGTGTGTGTGTGTGTGTGTGTGTGTACTTGATTTGCACATTGTCTCAGAAAAGTGAACCAGGGCGCTGGTTCTCAGGTTACCCTGTCGCTCCGAGCTGCCAGGGGCCAAAGGGCTGCCCCCCCACCCCCCAACCCCCCCTGTGTGCTGTCGGCTCTGGTGACTGGCCTGCACGGGTCACGGATATGCAGCTAACCGCTCGGTCGCGTCTCGCTACCAGGAAGCCGAGGCAATATTACCGCTGCCAATCACAGCCTGTCAGCCCAGGTATCGCCCCCCCAACCCCCCCTCCTCCAAACGACACGGAAAGAAAAAAAAATGCTGGCGGGCAGGAACTGTCACCATGACAGCGAAGCGTGCCCAGACGACGGCAACCGATTTTAGCAACAGTTGCCGCGCCGAGGTCTTCGAGGGGCCACGAGCGAAATTCTTCTCCCTTGGGAAGGCGCATGTCTGGCGTGGTGGCATTAATCTGATAATTATAGAAGCATGATTCATGAGGGCGATATGACTCAACGTTAATTAAATCTAATTGAACCGTCCAGCGTGGCACTCCTTTAGGATTAATTACCCTGACCGCGGCAGCAGCGGTGGACTTCAAAGGCCTCTCCGTCCCTGCACAGTCAAACAAGATTAATGACAAAAGCGAGACTCGGTGGCCTAACATTTGCACCGCTGCCTAAAAGACCAGTCGCTATTCCTACACCTTTTTTTTACTTCCATGTTCACACGAACAAACGTGTGGGGGAGAGGAGACAGTTTCAAATTCTTACAGCACTTTTCGGGGAGAAAGTGAAAACACTTGGCTCTTGAGTGCTGCGGCACACACTGGTTCTCTCTCTCTCTCTCACACAAATACACACACACACACACACACACACACTCTCTCTCACACACTCCTAGGGCTATTCTACTGTGACTGTTCTTTGCCTTCGTTGGGTAAAGACTGGAACAGAACACACTGCCAGTTACATGGTGGGTGGAGCCCCCCCCAAAAAAGACATCAATCACCTGTGTCTGTCTGACGAACAATGGGCCCAGGCAACCTTGCTCACCACATCAAAGGCCTGCTATGCATGCAGACAATAGCCGCTATGCATTGCATTGCATTACATTACACTTAGCAGACGCTTTTATCCGAAAGTGACTTGCATATCGCTATTTCAATGGGATCTGCCTTTGGTTTTCTCCACCCTTCAAAGGTAGAATAGTTGGCAGTGGATTGTTGGCCATTGCAGACTTAATATAATATAATATTATATAATAATAATAATTCCCATGCTCAGACAGGGGTGTGTAAGGAGCCAAAGATAGCCTTTAAGTAACACCCTGCGTCACAAGTGTGACAACATTTGGCCTCGAGTGACAATTGAGCTTTCAGAAAGCAAAAGTGGAGGACTCTTAGGGATCGATATCGCTCTTCCTGGCATAGGATCTCCAGAGACCTACGCAGCGATGACAAAGATGTAGAGCTCTGTGTTTAAGTTTGCATCGGAATCCACTCAAGTAGGGGAAGGTCGGCAACCCTAATAACCTTCTGTTAGCAGAGCTATAATATTGATGCCTTGTATTTTTTTTTCCTCGATACTGTGACCATTGGTAATCAATGCTAGTTTATTCCTCACTTAAGTGGTTTTACACTTGGCTATAGTCACAGACCCCTGATGTATAAGCCACAGCATAATGGGTATTTGGAACAAACACACAAAAAAGGCAATCTTTAAATATAATCACGTCATTTATTTAGCAAAATAAGACCTCCCAGATTAAAATGGATAGCACTGCCACCATTGTTTCCTTTTTTTAAAGTCGCTTGCTACCCAGTCTGTTCACTCAAACACATTACAAAAAATATTACATCTCCTTTACAGTTTATTCATCAGCTGTACAAATAAAAAATAGCAAGCGTCATCAAAGACCAGGAGGCTAGGGTTTGACATGCACATTCATACTGAACTGAAAAGACCCCTGAAAGAAAAGCCAAGAACATGTAAAGAGATTAAAAGAAAGCTTACGTAACAGAAGAAAAACAGAAAAGACTTTGTTGTGTTGCCTTGCAGAAAGGTTAACTGTGGTCTTTCAGTGGCCATGGACCATAAACCGTGTTTATTTTTCAGATAGAGTCGGTATGTGTTGTTATAATTACAATCATATAAGAATTATTAAGAACAAACTTAGTTTGGAATATAAACATGAAAAGCAAAAAGCGCTCTGTAGAAAATAAATACAACTGGTCAGTCCATGGGTGGCAAGTTTGTGTAACTTCTGAAAGCCCTGGCCTGCCCTGGTACGGTCAGGTCCTAAGCGTGCATGCATCCAGCGGTTCCTGGCTTCCACAGCTGTTAACAGGAGACATTTTCTCAGCATCACGAGCACGTTCACGATCAACACGATCTTCCCACACCAAGTCCGGAAAAACACTCGCACACGGCGCCCCCACCCTGCTCAGACATCGCTGTCAGTCTCTGGCACTACATGGACGCACTATCACCTCCTCCAGTGACTCTTCGTCGTGTGCCCAGTCAGTCTGTTGGCATGCAGTCGTGGCCCATTTCTCCCCCCACCCCCTTGAAATCAGCTGAGGGGATGTACGTGGACACAGGCTATAGCTCCTAGCTGGCTACGCTTTACGCTTGTGACCTCACTGGTAGCCCAGGGCGGATGCCGATCCCAGCCTTTGCCCATAGAGGGCGTAGTGCGAGTAGTACGGGGCCCCGGCGGGCAGGGAGTGCATAGGCAGGGTAGGTGCGGCGGGAAGGGGCACCTTGCCGTAGGGGTGGTAGCGCGCCAGGCCCAGGCTGTGTGGCGCCCGCAGTGAGAAGGAGCTGGGCATGGAGGTCGGGCTGCTCTGGGGGAGGTGCAGGTGGCAAGCGGCGGCCGCGGCAGCTGCCGCAGCGGCGGCGGCAGCCGCGGCAGACGAGGAGGCGGCGGAGGGGTACGCGGACAGGAGCTTGGCGCTGTCGAGCGAGGAGGCGGGCAGGGAGGTGGTGTGCGTGCGGAGGTGCGCCAGGAGCTCCTCGGAGGTGCCGAAGCGCTTGTCGCAGGGCCCCACGCCGGCCGACACCCAGTTGCACGCGTGCGGCAGGGGGTCATTGGGCAGCACGAAGCCGTAGGTGTAGAGCGGGTGCGAGAGAGATGGCGTGACGCTGGAGGACAGCGCGCTGGCGTGGAGTGAGTGCAGCGGGTGGCCTGGGTACACCAAGGGGAAGCCGGGCTTGAGTGCAGAGGAGGAGGACGAAGGGTCGTGGATGCAGGAAGTGCAGCTGCTGCCCCCGCCAAGGTGGGGGGCAGCTGGGTAGCTCAGGCAGTAGGGGTCCCTGCACAGGCCCTGCATGAAGGAGGGCGGGGAGGCCCCCGTCAGTGGGCTGGAGCTGGGGTGTTTCCCCGGGACTCCAACACTCCCTCCCCCGAGACTGGACGTCTTGGTGGGGTCCAGAGCGGGCATGTACTGGGAAGGGTAGCCTGCGTAAGCCCCCACGATGGAGCCGTGGTAGCCCATGCCGGAGGAGGGCAGGGGGAAGACGGAGTGGCCCGACTTGAAGGGCGAGATGGGGGCGATGTGTCCGGGCCCCAGGCCGGCACCGGGCTGGGAGGACTGGGAGTCCGACTTGCTCTCGTGGTGAGGGCTGCCCACCGAGCTGCCGGTGCTGGAGTTGATGCTGGCCCTGGCGTGGCTGGAGTTGGCCAGCTGGGCGCCGTCCTGGCTGCTGGCCTTGCCGCTCAGCTCCGCCTCCTTCTTGCCACCGCTCCCCCCGTCAGAGTTCGTGGAGTCGGCCCCTTTGTGGTCCCCGTTCAGCATCTGCGAGTGCGAGTGCGAGGTCGGCTGGGCGGAGGGGGACTGCGTCTGTCTGTGAGACTGCGCGTGAGCGTGTGTCTGCGGCGGTGACCCGGGGGTGACCCTGGAGTTCGGGGAGGCGGCGTGAGGGGGAAAGGATGAGCAGCCGCTGCTGTTGTGGGGCACCCGGAAGCCGGCTTTGTCCCCGCCGTTGCTGCCTACGCCACTGCCTCCGCCGCTGGTCGAGCTCACGCCATCCCTCCTGCACTCCGACCCCGCCTTGGAGTACGGCTTGAAGCTCGACTTGTCCTCCAGGACAGGCCGGTGCTCGCCCAGCTTCAAGCTGGAGGAGGAGGACCGAGAGCTGGGTTCTTTGTCGGAGAGTCCCCCTGAGGAGATGGAGCCCAGCTTGGAGGAAGGTGGAGGGTCTGGCTTCCCTATCTGAGAGCAGGTCTGAGCCAACAGTGCCAAGGGACTCTTCTTGGCATCCAACTGTAAATAGATTAAGGCAATAAATAAATTAACATATGTAAGTGCAACGTCTCTAAAACCTCTCAATATAACAGTCTTTTTTTGTATTGTGTCACTGTCTTTAGCTCCAAAACTCCATACTGCCCTCCCATAAAGGCAGTGGTGGTATACAGCACGTAAGCCTTCCTTGCTCACGAAATTAAATTAAATGTTTAAGGAATCTTAACTCCGAATTAATTTCTTTCACAAGGAGTTTTATAAGTAAAATGAAATCTACACAAACATTTTGTTCATTTTTCATAAACTTACTGAACATAATATTGTAATTAACATTTTAAATGTTTTCCTGGTTGAATTTTTACGCGTAAATGCGAGTTACAGAGGGTGTTTTGTCAGACTCATTTTTCAATAGTAAACGTTATTTAATATCATAATTTATTAATATAAAGACAATATCTAGAAATAGTGTACTATTGTACTATAGGATACCTTTAGTAGGGTTAGAAGGGATATTTCGATTAGGCCTTGGTAAAAGTAAAAACTATTTTGTTATTCCGTCATGTAGACAGAAAAATTGCTACATAATTTAGAATTCACAGAGTAACTTGATAGGTCCACTAACAACAGCAATTTCATCTAGCTACAATACGACTGGGCACAGAGTTTGGTAAGTTTCAACCTTTTCAAATCTGAAAACATCATTTTTTCCCCGACGTACTTAATGATGATGTACAAGTTCTAGTAAAGGTTGGCCGTACAAACGAACACCAGCAGAAAACAGTAATTTGACGCTCGACCTTTCCATCTCTCAAATTTTCTAACCACACGGACATTCGTTTAAACAAACAACGTGAGCTGGAAATAACACGAGCTTGGTAACTCCTATGATTCACACAGGGAGCTAGTTGCGGTGCTGTCACAGGCCATATTTTACACTAGAAGAGCGCAGGCTACAACTCCCCAGCAGCGCGCACTGCGAACCGTGCCACTGTAACAACTAAGGGAAATCATACCTCTATGCTAACCGCTGCAGAAGTCAGGGGCTGGAGGTATTCCGGGTGAAGCAAGTGGCTTGAATGTGCGGTCAACATCTTGAGAATACGGATAGGCAATCGCTTTGCTTGGCGAATAGGATCCAGAGGCGTCAGTGCAGAGACAAGAGAGCTTTGTATTCCAACACTTTGGGGAGAATTACAGCTATCGTCACAATCATATATTGTTGGTTCGGGTGTCAGATGGCGTACACAGTGCGTCTTAGATCCACTAAGAAAATCTTTCATTTGGAGCGCAACGCAGTTGAGGTTTGAGCAGGGACGGCTGTTGAAGATGACTCAGAATTCTCTCATTTTTCTGGCAGAGATTCGTATCAGTTTCATTTTGTCCCCAAACCCAATTAATATGTCGCTCTCTTGCGGTTTACTTTTTGTTTATAATCCAAGTCGAGGGTCCATTAGTTATTTCCTCCAGTATCTGTTTCCGCTAGAGAAAATGACCAAAAATAATTATTCCATTAACGTTCATAGTTCCGTTCCGCACTCCACCAGGATTCCAAGAGGAAATCTTCAGCCAGACTCACAAAACAGAAAATATTATTGATTTTAAAAGTTGGTATTCATCTACATAATCTGGAAATGCTGTAATTAAGATGCTGTAACTAGACTATTCGAATGTAAGGAAAATCCCAAAATGAAAAGCGAGCGAAAGGAAGCAAAGCAAACCCTCGCTTCACATGCACTCTCGGCACGCGTTCCCCTCTCTACAATGTACACTTCAAGTGCACAAAATGAGAAGAGGACCTTCAAAGTAAACGAGCCGCCGTCCAATAGTCGCTGCCCGCATCCGTAATGAGAGGGTAGGTGCCGCTCTGCCGAAGGCGGGGCCACCTTGTCTTATCCCCCCATATACCCATTGTCACACAGCTATTCATTATGGCAAGAAAGTGACAACACCATTCCTCAAAAGGCACCCATGTAACAATTTAAATCAGTTTGTCCTTGGTGTAAGAAGGCTTGAAACCTACCTTCTGAGACCACCACCTTCCAACCTTTACTTTGTCTTGTGACCATGCGGTGTAGTCAAGCATCTTGACAGATAGAGGGCGCCTGAAGCGAATAACTGCTTGCTACTGCAAATTTGAAGTATATAGAGCAGGCCCTTTTGTAACATTAACGTCATGCTCCCACTTGACCACTAAAAATGAACGGTTATTAATTTAAAGCATCAGTCAAAGGGAAACATAAAGCTAATATTTAAAAACGGTCAACTCAAAACTGTCTAAATTTTATCACCATGTTGTGTAAAGCTAATGAAATAGATATTTTAAGTGTCTGTATCCTAAGATGAACCTCCATTATCATCATCTTGTGCGTCATTAACATGCCTCATTCTCTCGTTCTACGTTTTATGGTTTTTCCACTATCACCAATTTTATCCCCCATAATTGGTGATACCAATCCTCTTCATTCAATCTTGTTTTGAACCCAATGTGGAGGATAAATCAAATAAAATCTGCTGGGCATCACAGGAGTCACTGGCCTTCACTGGCCTCCTTTCACAGGCCATGCACAAGTGGGAGGGGAGGACAAGTAATAAAACAAGAGTGACTCTATATTCATGTCTATAAATCTGGAATGTTAATAACTTTATTGCATTAAAGCCGTGGACTGGCTCAGCAATGGGCTAATTCTGCTAACCTAATTACACAAACGAATTGGTTAAAGTACTTAAAATTATGCCTGACAAGAGCTATTACAGCCAGCCCGAAATAGACCCAGACTGAGGGGCTTTGATCCCAGGGAATCCAGCAGCAATCCCAACCAAGTGCAAAATTTGTCTTTATCCTTAATGGATGGGTACAAAATCAGAAATTGGGGGGGGGGGTGAGGTTTCTATCCTCTTACGCGCCAAAGAATGTAAAACCCAAGACAAAAGATGCCCTGAAAATGAGAGGGTAGTATTTCTACAACAATACTACACAATAATTTCTGCAAGTTATTATAAACCCAACATAATCTGAGCGCTCTTTGATGTCATGAATTGTAAAGTCTTCATACAGTTACCCATTATAATTTAAAAAGGCTGGTTTATTGAATACAGTGGTTCAGGAAATCATCCACAAAAGTATTTTCACACAGCATGAATGTAGTAGCATAAATTTTTCCCACCCAGGAGATTCATCATGCAGTTATGTGTCATATGTCAGGTATGTCAGATTCTCGGAAGATAAACCAGCCAATGTGCGCCACCCTCACTTATGTTATCAGCCATGCCAAACTACAAAACGATGGGAATGTGACAAGTCACACACCCCATGATGGTGTAAACACATCTTGAGCTGGAAAGCTAGCAACAGCATAGGTGCTTTCTCTCTTTTTGTTTATATTTTATTTTCCGTCTGGGCAAGACAAAGTAGAAACAACAATAAGTCCCTTCTCTGTTCTGTTCTTTTTCAGCTGTGACTTTTAGCTAAGGGCTTGTGGCACTTCTTGTACTCTGCAGATCAGAAACAATCAATGATGTTGGAGTTGTTTAGCTCTCAGTCCTCTCTTAGTTTACCAAGATGATTCAGTCTTTACGGCATTGATGCTCTATAAACACGAGAGTCTGAATGTCCTTTGAGTGGTGGAAGTGCTGTTTGTATTTAACCATACAGAGTCCCTTTCTCTATGTTTTTGCCCTTCTGCTTATTTACAGAAAGAGCAGAAAACATGAAATTTCCCATTCAGGCTAACTGTCAGTCTCCATCTGTCATTCTAAGCATCCTGTGTGTGCTCCTGAGTCCATGTGGCAGGGGCATGTAAACCTGAGGAGGTGTTTTGCGGGCAGAAATCCGCCTGAAAACACGAAGGAGAGGAGAACGCAGGAGAGTAGGGTCAGCATAGGGTAGCAACACTTAAAAAGAGCAGGGAGAGAGGGCTCAGAAAATAAAATAAAAAAGACAGCAATGGGGGGTTGGAGTAGAGTCGACCTCTTCTCCTCCTTCCTCCTCCACCCCCCATCTCCACATCACACCACCCTGCGGGGAGTGGATGGCCCCAAACAATGAGGGACGGCTCCTAAACTTTTCATGGGTCACCTTGAAGTTGGTCGTTAACAGATGTGTCGTCTTGTCAGTGACTGATTGCCATATCCTGTCGTTGAGGGCCGGCCGGCCGGCTGGGCGGGCGGCTTTCCTGTCAGGACTGGAGCTAGTAGCTCTGGTAGCTCTGGTAGCTCTGGTAGCCTCCAGTCCCCGCCACCACCATCGACGACGACCACCCCCATCACCACCACTACCCCAACCCCCCGCCCCCGAGGTGGTGCGGAACCGTTTCCAATTACATAACTTTATCCAAGCGGCGGCCCTTGCATAAACAATGGAGTTTGTTTTGAGAGACGGATCTCCTAAACTTTGCCCAGGGCACAACGGAGTTGCTTATTATTAAGTGCACGAGTTCACTTAGAGTTTTCCCCCGTCGGGTAAAAAGACCATCAGAGCCTTTCATGTGGTTCATTTCCAAACAATAACACGAGTCCAGAGAGCCGCCACATCGAGAGAAACCGTGGATGTTGGCAACGGGGGAATTCCAGAGCAACCCGAGTTCTGTTTGCTCTCGCATTCACATTTACTTAACGGTTTGGCTCATCAAAACCGATCATCCAGAAGGCCATTGTGATGCCACTTGATGGCAAAATTAAGCATGGTCTCCAAGAAGTTGGAACGAACGAACACGGAACAAACCCTCTAGAAGATTTGCACTCAGTTTGTTTTTCCGAAAACAAAATGCCTGTCCCAACAACGATGACATGTAATTGGTTAATAACTCCCTCATGAAAGCCTTCAAAATTTTATGCTCTGTGGTCCAAGTGTCTTGAGAAGCATTTATGACCACCAGATGAGCTGCAGTCTCCGCGGGCTGGGAGAATGTGCCTTGTGTAGGTGGGCTGTCAGCACTAGGGGAGAAGGCAGAGTGATTATCTGCGGATCTGTTGATGGTGGATTATGTATCTTTGAGCTGCGCAGCCAGGAGGCAGCTGGGCCTTAGTGGTACATTTGGGAATGGCTGTACGTCATTTCTCTTGACTTGACAAACACACATGCTCACACACACACGCTCACACACACATACATGCTCACACACACACGCTCACACAGAGAGACACACGCGCACGCGCACACACACACACACACACAATGGGCCTGTGTGTGTGTGTGTGTGTGTGTGTGTGTGTGTGTGTGTGTGTGTGTGTGTGTGTGTGTGTGTGTGTGTGTGTGTGTGTGTGTGTGTTTGCGCAGGGCCAAAGAATAAGTTGGTCTAAGAAATGAAAAGGGATTTGTGTCGTTGCTAAGCTTTATCGTATCACCTCTATGAGTCTCTGTGCAGACACACACACACTGAAACAGACTCACACACACACAATCAGAATGCGCACACACACACACACACACACACACACACACACACACAAATACACTTGTCTGTGGATTTGTTAAAAGCATGGTTATTTACATACTTAAAACACCCACCTAATCTTTATCAGGCCCGGGTGTCAGTCAGCCTACGTGAACAGGACACTTATCTGGCCCGCTGGCTGTGCAGCTCAGTGTGTGTATGTCAGTGTGAGTGTGTGTGTGTGTGTGAGTGTGTTTGTGTGTATGAGTATGAGAGTGTGTGCATGCATGTGAGTGTGTGTGTGTGTGTGTGCCAGCCTCTATTCTCTCTTCCCACTGTCATCTGTTCATCGCAGCAATCACATCAGCACTCAACTATTTAAATCACAAGAGCTTACTGTCTCTGTTCCCTAACACACTCACACTTAGCCAGCAGCAACACACACACACACACACACACACACACACACACACACACACACACACACACACACACACGCACACACACACACACTCACTTTGAAAAGTGTGTGCAACACACATACACACATGCAAGGGAATGCACACACATTCATACAAAAACATATTACACAGACACACACACAGACACACCCCCACACACACACACAGGAACATAACAAGTGAGTGATGTGTTCCACACAGACACAGACTTAAAGAGGGAACGACGATATCCCACATTCGCATACACACACAAACACACCAAAAATAAACGATGTAGATAGACATCACACACACACACACACACACACACACACACATGGCAACAAAAGCGACTATTGTGCTGCAGAAGTTATCAGGGCCAGTGGGTGGGTGGCGGGGAGGTGGACGAGCGTTCAGGAGGAACAGGCTGCCAGCCAAGCGTCCGCTGAGGATCAGATTGTCGTCGGTGTGCGAAATTTCATCTGACATCAAAGCTGTTTTCCCAGTCACCTCCGAGACACCATCTGAGGGGAGCCACAACTGAGGGACTCTGCAAGGAGCACCCCTGAGCTCTCAAATAAAACAAATGGAACGGGGCAAGGCCCACGTTATCATAATTTACTGTCTTTATAGTCAGTGGAGACATGTGTTTAGAGCCCGAACGAGTCCTCTTTGAAAGTATGAAATAATCCAATAAAATGTAATTACGTGATTTGTGTATAACATATAAAGTTTATTGGATGCAATAGTCATAAACACATAATAGTTCGGTATAATGCTTACAAGTTATGATTTCTAATCAACAAAATGTGAGATGGGCAGGAATGCAAATGGAAGGGAACCAGAAGGCGATGTCAGCGAAAACGTCCGCAATATACGGTGCAGCCATTTTTCACGTGAAGAAGAATTATAACGTTTCACATTAAATAACGTTAGCCTGTCAGGCTTTTAACTGCTTTGTCAGGAGCCATATAAAATAACAAAATCATTGCCGTGACCGCTGGGACAGCTAAAAAATCCTGGCTCCGGTGCTCTTTGGCAAAATAAATACAAATCACCTCTTCTTCTCGGAACGGCGTATTCGTTTCGCATGAGCAGAAAGACAGAGCACCTCTCTGCGTGACATCCCATGGCCCCGCGCTGGTTTGGCAAACGGCGCGTCCAACAGTGCACCTTATTTCCCCTCAGAAGAGGGGAAAAAGATCCTCTCTTCCACCACCTACACCTCCTCCTCCTCCTCTTCCTCCTCCTCCCCCACCTCTCTTCCTCCCTCGGCCAACCACAAGATCATCCATCACGTGTCAGCGGATTGACACGCACACCCTTCCTCTGCTTCTGGTGTAGAATTACCTCTCTCATTATGGAGACAGAGCGATCCATAGCGGTCTGTCTCTCCTTTTTTTTTCTTTCTTTCCCACCGAGCGGTTAAGGTGTGGGGAAATTGATGGTGACCAGGCCTCAGGAGACATTGACAAATCTCTCTCTCTCTCTTTCCCTCTCTCTGCCTCTCTCTCTGTCTAGCTATCTATCTTTCTCACTCTCAGTGATCCTTACTTCCCTGACAGCCTAAGATCAATCCGTTACCATTGATCCTAGTGATGTTAGGAGGACTTCAAGAAAGCCACAGTGTGAGAGAACAATGCTTCCCGGATTTGTGCGAGTAAAATGAATAAATGATTGCGCCACCCGAGGCTAACAGCGCTAGAGGAAAAAGAGCCTAATTCACAATTTTAAGAACGGCATATTTCATATGAGAGGCACACCGCATATGACAGCGAAACTGGAGATCTTCTCTTTTTTTAAGTACACTTTTGGGCTTTTGTGCCTTTATTTGGAACAGGACAGTGAAGAGTAGACAGGAAATGAGTGGGACAACGAGAGACAGACAAGGGGTAAGGCTGGGAAATGACCCAGGCTGGGGGCCGGACTCGAACCTGGGTCCCCATGGGCACTCTGCACATGCATGGTACATTCATGGTACAGGTACTCCACCAACTGCGCCACAGCACCCCTGGTCTTCTCTTTGTTTTCACGGAGCAAAAAAAAAAAATCACTGCAGCTCTATCTTGGCTGATCTGTTTTGTGCCCCAACTCCCACTGTGTCCGAGGCTGTGCAGGCACACACAATTGAGTATGTGCCAGGTCTGGTCTGGTCTGGGGCCACAAGAATGGAGCACTTGATGAAACAAAGGCCAATTGTGACTTGTTTTGGAATCCTCATTAATCCTGGAACTGTCCATAAAATCAAATAAACACAGTTGACCGTGACAACGGCTGGTGACCCGAATCTTTGCCATCGACTTCATCCCACTCAATGCGCCGAATTAATAGAGAAATCCATGGGACGGCTAGGATGAAGTGTGTGCGCAGGCACACTGTGCAGCCGAGTAAGTGTGTGCGGCTTCCTCTCGCGTGCCTGATGCCGCCCAGGCTTTTGTTTGCGAGCAGCCCCCGTCCAGACATAATTCCTACTTGTCAGGGATGAATTATGTGTGCAAAGCATCTTGGAACACCGCATATAGGAGTTAACATTTAAGGCTTGATGCGGCCCCAGTCTATGGGTGCACTCGCGCATAATGGCTGGCAGGCATGACTTTAATTCCACACACACACACACACACACACACACACACATACACATTGCTGTTGATGGGGCTGACGCCAGTATGACATACACACACACACACACACTTGTTATTGTTGACGGGACTGACGCCAGCACAAAACACATACACACACACCCGCATACTCACACACACACACACAAGCACACACACAGACATTAACACACAGTTGTTGCTGTTGACAGGACTGAATCCAGCCCTGCCCCAGTCATGCATCTGTCATCACCAGACACCCACAGCAAGGCTGCATCATCCTCTTCCACTGGCTGCCTTGCCTAGTCTGCTTGCTGGGCTGGTCATAATCAATGCAGGTAAACAAAATACACACTGGTGCCCTTTTGTGTGGCTAGCATAGCAGTTATTTGCTCAGGGGAAGTTTTTGTTCAGGCAAAATATGCACACATTTGTAGAACTGTATATTGGTCTTAAGAAACTGTTCTTCATTGTGAGTTCTCCTGCTCCCTGCCTGTGTTACATAGAAGTGCTGCTGAACTTTTAGGGTCTCACGAAAGAATAAGATATTGGGAGCACCTCTCAAAAATAATAATGCTACATTACATAGCATTTAGCTGACACTCTTATCCAAAAGCGACTTAGGTACAGGGACAGTCCCCCGGCAGCAATGTGGGATTAGATGTCTTGATCAAGTGCATTTTAGCCATAAATGAGGGTGCAGGAAACCACTGCTTATTTATTCCCCCACCCACATTTTTTTACCTACTGGAACAGGAATCAAACTTGCAACCCTCCAAGACTGATTCCAAGACCAATTCCATATAAACCAATTCCATATATGTATTATAAACAAGTATACAGTAGAGCTATTAGAATATATGATGTGCTATGAACAAGTATACAGGTGTACTATAAATATATAAGTGAATACATATATGTATGAACAAGCAATGATATAAATGATTTAAAAAGATATATACCAGATGAACTATGAACACGTGTACATGATATACTGTTGTGTAAAACAGGCAACTCTTGGATCAGATAATCTAAAACATTTCATAAAATGTTTGGTTTTGGATTGGATTTGGTTTAAAACTCATAGTACCTCGACCTTGTTTGTGTTGTGTGACAGCTCATAAACGCCTGCAGTGAGCCTAATTGTAGTCCCCAGTGCCAAAAGACGGTTAGGCAGGACTGGATATTGAGAGGAGATTTGCGTGTGTTTGACACGTCTGGTATGTCATTCATCATGCGTAGGAGTGTAAGGGCGACTTTGACAGCTTTGTCATCGGCTCATCTCCACGTCCTTTGATGTGGTGACGGCCCAAGGGCTTCCAGTTAAGGCGCGGCGTTGTGCAAGTACATAAATGCTTATCATTCACGTCACATCAAACAAATGATTCCTCTCTGGTGTTGCCGCCCAAATCAATCTTATTCTTGATGTGGGTTGACAGATTGTCGGTTCACACAGCACAAGCAGAAAACCCAGGGCTAGCAGTGCAGCTTTCTTAGCAGAAGTATATCAGGCGAAAGCTTTGTGTATCTTAATTACAGGCCTACTGTAAATAGGATCCCAGGCACAGTTCTCTTTGTACGCCGAGCAGTTTGAGAAGAACATCGAACCAAAATACACAATTCTGCCAGCCATTTCCCTCAGCCATGATTTACGTGCAGTCTTCTAGTCAGACGCTTGGCGACAGAAATGGCATTTTATGGCCACCGTGCTTCTCGAAAGCTTTTTGTGGTTGCCTCGGGGGCAACAATAAGCTTCGCATGGAAATGTTTAGTCTGATTCCCGTTGACAGGGTATCATAAGCCATTGTAAATGCTTCACGTGGGGAGGAGTGAGGATTATGAATTATTCACATGATCGTTCTGTATGGCCCTCCGTTAATTTGGGGTGACATAGTACTCTACTTAAGAAGTTAGATTGAAACGTCTGCCGCCTAATTTATCTCCCACAACCACCAACATCTCCCCCACCACAACCACACGTCCTTATACCCCCCTCCCCACCCAAACCCTCCTCCACCCCCCTTCCCATGAATCCATGAATGCAAAGCAGCTCCATATTTCAGACCGGCCTCCACCCCACCGACGCGTCGTGGAATATGATTACGCGTGGCCCCGGAAGTCGGGAGAAATCGTTTTTCACCTGAACAGGCGTTACTGTGTCACGTCGAGCATTAGTCAAATGCTGAAGGCCTGTGCTGGCACGTAAGAAATGTTTTCCCTGTTGACCTTGGATTCTGCTGAAGTAGGACAATTACCCCTCACACACACACACACTCCTTTCCTCACACCAGGAGTTGCTGGAGGAAAGAAAAAAAAAACACAGTGGTGGAATGCAACTCTGCTGCACAGGAATCCTAAATAATCCCTCGCTGTGTTGTGATGCCATGCTACAAACCCACAATCATCCCCATAATGAAAACCTCCATTATTGATTGCTCAATGGATTTAACAGAGCCAGTCTTTCTTCCCTCCTCCTCTCTCCCTCTCGCTCTTTCTCTCACCCCTACCCCCACCCCTGACAACCTACCCTCCACCCCTCGCTCAGCGCTCTGTTTTACTGTTCGCAGTCTGTCCCTGATTGACGGGGCGATTGATAACCAGCGACAAGCCTGCGGAAACGTGCGGCCCATCTGGGAAAGAGGGGGCTACAAATGTTATTTAGTGCGGGGAAGTAACGGCTCCCCTTTCGGGCCGGGGCCCTGTCAGGAGGCTCAAGCTCTGGCGCGTCATAAATAACAACCGACACGACACACGGACCACAGCCACGAAACTATGGAGCTGGAGATAGAGGACTTTTTGGCTGGGTGTGTACGGGTTTGTGTTTGTGTTTGTGTGCGTGTGTATGTGTGTGTGCGTGTGTGTGTGTGTGTGGAGGTTTGGGGGAGGGGGATCAGGGGTGGTGGAATGAGATGGATTGGTGGGTGTGAACAGATTTCTGTGTGTGTGTGTGTGTGTGTGTGTAGGTTTTGGGGGGGGGGGTTTAGGGGGGTGGTGGAATGAGATGGTTGGACAGGCGAAGGGAGAGGAGAGGTAGGGGGGGGGGGGGTTTGAGCGCGAGGGAGAGCGCACAGAGGCCAAAAGTAGGGAGCCGTTTTCTTTATTGTCTCGCTTGACGAATGGGCCCCAGAACAAGGCAGAGCATACATCATATCACCTTTAATGGGCGCCCATTTCTGGGACCATAACTCACAGTGCTTAAATAGCGTTGGCGAGAGGAGGAGGGAGGAGAGGAGGAGGGGAAAGATGGAGGAGAGGAGGAGAAAAAAAAGTGAAATATGGCATTGTATATTCCTCTGCTGGACACATTTACGAGTCCTCCCTGCAGTATAAACGCCGTGATTGCTATTTCAAAGTACCATGTCAAGCCCCTGCACAGAGCCCAACCAGCTGCCTCGACAGAGATGAAGAGAGAAAGAGAGAGAGAGAGAGAGAGGGAGAGAGAGAGATGAAGAGGGGGGGGGGGGGGGGGTGAAGACAGAGAGAGAGACTGACAGAGGATGAGAGATGGAGAGAGAGCAAGAGACTCTGAGAGAGGGAGAGAGATGGAGAGAGAGGGAGAGACTGAGAAAGAGAAAGAGATTGAGAGAGAGAGAGAGAGAGATTGGAAGAGGGAGAGAGATGGAGAAAGAGAGAGGGAGAGAGCAATTGAAGAAGGACGAAAGGGAGCAATAGACAGTAAGGGAGAAGGATGGAGAGGGAGAGAGCGACAGAGGGATAGAGAGAGGGAGGGAGAGAGTGAGGGAGGGAGGGAGAAATTACAGCCCTGGCTGAGCGCAGCACCGGCGTCTATTCAAAAAAACTCTCTCTCGTGGCCGTAAATTTATAGTGTTTGTGCTTACTGCTATTAAAACCAAAACCCATGGCCTGGTGACGGCCATCCATTCCAGCTGAGCAGCTGGAGAGAATTCCTGTCTGACAGGACGTCCCAGCGGTGCGGCTTTCCAAGGGAAATCAGTCTGGGCCAAATGGCCGTCACCACTGCCACCTCCACTGTGGCTGCTTTGCTTTGCTTTGCTGTGCTTTCCTTTTCT
>CM050209.1:24397500-24420000 GCA_027475355.1 Coilia nasus | reverse complement strand
CTCTCTCTCTCTGTCTCTGTGTCTCTGTCTCTCTCTGTCTCTCTCTGATGTTTGTGTGTGTGTCAGCTTGTGTGACTGTGGGCGTCCATGAGCTTATTGTTATATCTTGGGAGAAATAGTCATTGTGCACATCATGCAGGCTGTTAGGGGGAAGTGATTCTGAAGGCTCAAAGGCAACATTGCTTACCTGGCAGGCAGCCAGTCAGAATGTAGAAATTTAAAACAGAATGGCCAATCCTGAGCAGTGTCATCCATCTGGTTGGGAAGACCTGTTCCACCATTTCTCCATTCCCAGCTTTGCTGTATGTGACACATGGCGGTTGAAGAAGTCACAAGTGTATCCTTGTTAAACCACTCGCATCGCAATGCATGCCACAACTACACTGGCTGACACTTGACACTTTAATGATGCCGTTGGCTTTTTAAGGCTTTTGAAGAGCTTTATAAGGTACGTTTGTCAGGGCCATGTTGTTTACCGGCCTGGCCATTGTTTATGTGACTTGTTAAAAAATCCACCATTTTAGGATGAGCGCGAGGTCCTTGGTTAACACTCTTTTGGTCCCAACCTTTAATGAACCTTGGTGAGTCGGTGTCATGAGGTTTGTAGATGATTCTAGACCGCGCTGCCACCATCCATCAATTACAGGCTCCTGCATGCAGATTGCTCCAGTGCAAACATGAAGTGCAGCCTTGGGAGACAACAACAACCGCATTGTTCTTCTCTTTCTCTCTCTCTCTCTCTCTCTCTTTCTCTCTCTGTCTCTCTGTGTTTGTGTTTGTGTGTGTGTGTGTTTGTGTGTGTGTCTCGCTTGTGTGCCTGTGGGCGTTCATGAGCTTACTGTTATATCTTGGGGGAAAGAGTCATTAGGCACATCATGCAGGCTGTGTGGGGGAAGTCACTCAATGTGATCTTTGTGTTTGCTTAAAGGGCCAGTGACGGCAGTGGCGGCAGCTACAGCAGGCCACACACTGACATGGTTGACTCTGGTAGAATCTTTACTGGACCAATCAATGAACAGGGGGAGTGTTTCTGAACGATGACGTCAACTTTGTGTGCTACATTTGAATTGTAGTGCATAGGCATAATTTGAACTGTAGTGATGTATGCAATAACCAGGCTAATTGCATACATCACAACCAGATGTTAGCAATGGGGTAAAGGCAGATCCAATCATTTTAAAATTCAGCAGGGTCTACACCTCCAGGAAGCAACTGTTTCTCAATGCAGCACAGCCAGACCTTCTGTACGAAAAGAAGCGTGGTACAAGGGGCTCGTTTACCAGACTAGTATGAGCCCACAGTCACAGGAGCCAGGGAACGTCGATCCAAAGGGAAGTTTGTTCCTGCTCAAAAAAATGATCACAGACATCCTCTTCAGGAGATGTGTGTGTGTGAGGCATTATGTAATGAAGAGAGCGAGAGAGTGAGGGGGAGGAAGATCGGAGGAAATTCCAATCATAATCCACATTTGGTCAGTGCCGGAATGGCACAGATGTGGTAGTCATGTAATGAGTCATTTTTCATATTTTAAAATGTCATATTAAGTCAAGTCATATTAAGACAAGTCAAAATGCTATAATTTGAAGTGATTTGAAGTGTTTCCGAACATAATTTCGTCCTGCCCTGAGTCTGCGGATCGGATCCCCTGAATAAGACATTCAGTTCAAGTTTTTCATCCTCGCCAGGGCAAGAAATTCTTATCTGCATATTTTTGGGTCATCCTATGATCAGCCATTCCCATTCAGGATGTCAGCTACGTACTACATTAGCCGGGGCAGAATTAAGGAGTACACTCCAGGCTGCGAATGTGTCTTTAAAAAACTCAACAAATTAAATATGATATAAAAAATGAAATGAAGTTTTAAGGGCATATGCCACCCAGGGAACAGAGAAGAATATTATTTTGACATGCCAGTGGCCTGGGGCATGTCGAGTGGGTTGGGTACAGTGTGTGTGTGTGTGTGTGTGTGTGTATGTGTGTGAGGGGAGGGTGAGGGTTGGAGGATGGGAGGCTTGGCTTTTTTTTTCCTTTTTTTCTTTCTTTCTTTCTCTTTTTTTCTTTTTTGTGATCCGCTGGGGCCTGCTTTGGCTGGCAGATTGTATCAGCAAACACGACGGGCAGAATGTAGCTCAGACTAAATAAAAGAGGAGGTCGGCGATAAAACTGTCACGGATTATCTTGCCCCGTCGCCGGGCGCCCTGTGATGTCGTATCAAAAAGGATTTGGTGGAAATGATTTGGCAGCTAGAAAGATGATGATGTGGTGGTGGTGGTGGTGCTGTGTGTGTGTGTGTGTGTGTGGGGGGGGGGTGATGAGCAGAGGGGGAGAGGATTTTTGTCGTCGTTATTTTATTTCTTCCCCCTCTCTCCTCTACTTTTCCTTTTCTTTTGCGACATAAGGCTGCCTCGTCTCCCCCTCTCGTCTACCCCTCTCCCCAGACAGGCGACACGCCGTCAGGTTTTTGTTTTACGTGGCAAAGGAACCTGCTGAGGAGGTGTCACAGGATGAATGCGCCTGTCCCCAGCTGTGGAGGGAAGATGGCTTCTGTGTTTGTGTGTGTGTGTGTGTGTGTGTGTGTGTGTGTGTGTGTGTGTGTGAGAGAGAGAGAGAGGGAGAGAGAGAGAGAGAGAGAGAGAGAGAGAGAGAGAGAGAGAGAGAGAGAGAGAGAGAGAGAGAGAGCCTGCTTATAAGAGCTACAGAAGAAAGCTGAGAATGTTGAATATGTTTTTTACCCTATGTATGGTATGTACACTTCTCCATGTAAGTCATAGGTGTGTGTGTGTGTGTGTGTGTGTGTGTGTGTGTGTGTGTGTGTGTGTGTGTGCACATGTGGGAGATATCCCATATGTCATATGTCTGTATCCCAACATGTGTATAAGTTCATGTGTATTTCTCCAATGCATGCATAAAAGTGTAGTAGTAAGTAGAATAGAATAGAATAGAATAGAACAAGTGTTCATTGTCATTGTTACAGGTACAACGGAATTTAAAGTACCCACTACTTTCATTCTGTTGCACCTGTGACAGTGACAGAAAAGTGTGTGAATACACGCTGTAAATGTTACATGAACTTGACATGAACCTCATGTTGAAACAGCAGTGCTGTCATTCCTCTTTCTGACTCTCTTTCTCTCTCTCTCTGTCTGTTTCTCTTTCTCTCTCTCTCTCTCTCTCTGCCACAGCATCGTCTGTCATAGACACCTGTATTACTCATCAGGGCGGTGTCAGACTCGTCCTGTTGAACAAACAGCTTACCAGCTGGCAGGCTTACACCAGACAGTGCACTGCTCTTCACTTCACAAGGGCTGGTGTGAACGCTTGCCAAAAACAAAAACAGCTTGCATGGGGATTTTTACGATTGACACCTTTGGCACAAACACAACAAAAGCGGCGCATTAAAAAAAGTTTGTCACTGTCGTACAAGCTGTGCTGTTGTTTTTTTTTTTTTTAAAGCTAAACAGTGACTAGTTGTCTGTGTAAGTGAATGATATGTAGGTGTGTGTATCTGAAGGTGAAAGTTTTGTTACGTGTGTTCTTTTGTGAAAGTGTGTAAGAGAGAGTGTGTGTGTATGTATGTGTGTGTACCACGATATCTTAAAGGGTGTGTGTACTTGTTAGACAGGAGAAGAAGATTAATGTATGACAGCACCATCAGCATACATTTAGTGTTTTTTTCCCTTGATAAGCCCATGCCACATTAGAGGAAGAGACATCACGTCAAACTAATATTGATGCCTAGGAGACAGAAATGGAGAGAGAGAGAGAGAGAGAGAGCAAGAAAGAAAGAGATAGAGAGAGAGCGCACACATTTAACTTTTCATTCAACACTGATCTGAGGCCTGTCACCCTCATGTCAACACCCCCCTCATAAACTCTCCTTTCATTTACTTTTTTCCCATTTAAATGCTCTTATTTTGACTTGTGTCAGGTTAGACGCAAGTCGAGTTGGGTGAGGAGACCGAAGTGGCGCCAAACGCACTCTTCAGATTACTTCGCCTGTCACTCAAATGTAATTGATGCGCTGACATTAATTTTCGCCGGAACTCCCATCTGACTCTCTCGACAGACATGAAGTCCTAACCTTCAACTGCTAATCCTCAGACACACACGCAAGTTTGACACAACTATCCCCTGACTGCCTTTTTTTCTTTCTACTTAAAAACTACATGCTAGCAATACAGTTTTTTGCTAGCTTTTTGTGTTTATTAAGTGTGAGTGAGAGTGAGAGAGCAGGAGTGAGGTATTTTACTCTACAGGTCTTTCTCTCAACAACAATGAGTGACAGTTAGCAGTGTCACTCATCACACCTGAACAAGGTTCTAGAATACACACTTTTAGGCGTCAGGTGTCAGTTTCATCACTTTGCCTGACTAGATTCATTAGCAAAGAGAGGTGGGAGGGGGTGGTGGCGTGAGATGAAAGTTATACAAGCCAGTTGGTTGGTATATGACACTAGCTTGTCAGACAGATACCCCTCCCTCTACCCTAAGTTTACGCACATGTGGAACAAAGCAGAGGGTCATGATACATCAAGCTGGCGGGTGTCTATTGGCCAGCGTCGTGCTGTCGGTTAGCGCCTTTGGACCCAGTTGTAGTTGACACTTGTTGGGCTCCGGTCTCAGGCTTTTTGGCCAAATGAGCATGTTGATCTGGTACCAGGGCCAGACGGTGGGAGATTAGTTTAATCTTACCGCCTATAAAGAGTCTTAAACTAATGGGAGTTAATGAAGCGGAACAAGTATAATAAGTGCATACCTGCTTCGAGGCAACAAAGCACAATATTTTGTTGTATTTTTTAGAAAAAGAGTAGTAACTATGTGTATATACTATGAAGTAAAAAACTACTACTTAATTTCCTTCGGGATCAATAAAGTAACTCTACTCTACTCTTTTCACAGCAAAGGGGGTCACTATAAAAGTTAGCATGCAAGTCTGCAAACATGACCTAATTGGTTTTCTAGCTTGTAAAAACTACAGAGCCTGATCAGCTTGAGAGTCACATAAATGGCTGTTTCTCACACAACCACACTAAGCATCTATTACTCACACACAAAATAAGTCAACATACCACGGAATGAACATTGCACTGACCAACACTACCATAACCCCCATGGAAATGGGACCTCTCACAACACAACAGTCATGCAATGGATACGCAATCCAGATCTTTTAGCTTTTCACAACCAGGATCGAGACTTTACTAACTTTATGTTCTGTCTTCATCCGTCTCTTTCCATATACTGTCTCTTTGTCTTCATCTGTCTATCTCCTCCGTCCTTCAACCTCCCTTCATCTTATCTCTCTTTTCTGTCTGTGTCTCTTAATCTCTCTTTGTCTGTCACTGTCTTTCCATCTGGATGTCTTTCTCTGCCCCTCTCTCTCTCTCTCTCTCTCTCTCTCTCTCACCCTTTTTCTCTTTCACACTCTCTCGTTCTGTGTTTCACCCTTTTGCTCTCTCCCTTTCTCTCTTTTATTTTTTCTCCCTCTGGCCCTGCTTTGAAGAGGAGCTCTCTGCTCCCTGTGTAAAGCTGTCACTCTCGCTCTTTGTCTGGGCGTGAGGATTAGCGAACTAGACGTCACCCTGGCATGATGGCTGCCAGTCAGGCTCTCCCGTTTGGACTGGTAATCGCCGTGTCAATGAGGAAGCCGCAGGCGAGGTGAGAGACAAGGGGATTTTCTTAGGAGTTTCATGTGGCGATGTCAATATCCACACTTAAGTTCATTTTTTTAAAACTGTAGAAGAGAGCAGAGTGTGCCAGTGATCACCCTCAGTGGGGTGATGATGCCGTGCATCTATTTTCTTTTTTTCTTTTTCAACTAGATGTCTGAGGAGTCTGATAGCACAGTGTTAATAACTAGAGTTCAGTCACCACACTATACTTTTCTATATTATGACAATGTGACCACACATATTCTCTATTGTTTTTCCTAAGGACTCCAATGCTCGGATGTCCGTATGAACACCTCATTATGTTGTTTCATTTCCTTTAGCTTTTTTCGGTGTTAAGATAATGACGCACGGCTTAAGCTGCTTGTTTTGCATCTACTAATGAGCTGTGAAGAAGACTCATGGAGGTGGTTTGACTGGATTGGGACACAGATGACTGATTATGCACAATGCAGTTTACCTCAGCTCAACATAATGCAATTGAATAAAACGTTATCTTCCGAAAGTTTAACAACAAAAACCATTTCCTGCTAAACATGTATGTGTATTTAAGTGTGTGTGTGTGCGTGTGCGTGTGTGTGTGTGTGTGCATGTGAGTGTGTGTGTGTGTAAGACTATTTGTTTGCCTGACACACATCTCTTATTTTTTCTGCATCAAAAGATAGGAAGTACTTCCTGAGTAAAGTACCCCTCCCACCAACAGCAAGTTAACTGAACTTCAACTTCCCCAATATCTGCCATCTCTCCACTCCGCCCCCCCCTCTCCTGGGGTGGGGAACATGCGAGATGACAAAAGAGGGGCAAGGAGGTGGAGGTGGGGAGGGGAAGAGGAGCAGTTTAATGAAAATAAAAGTGTGAGAGAGGGGGAACTTGACAACACCTTGAAAGGAGCCATTGTGTACCGAAGGAAGCACATGGGTGAGAAGTGCCTTTGAAGTGGAGAGGAGGAAGCACTCGTAACCAAAAAAAGACAGAAAGAAAGAAAGAAAGAAAGGGAAACAAAGAAAGAGTCGGAACGTCAACCCACCAGGAGAGATGAGTGAGGAGTTAAGACTAGCAGCATGTCTCCTTTTTTTCCTTTAAGGAAAGGGGCGGGGGGATTCGGCCCCCACTCCTAGGATCCTTGACTTCAAAAAGGTCAAGGTTGACAGCACTTGCTCATGGAGGTGCTGGCTGGAGGGGATAGCGGTGGAGGTAGGACTGGGTGAATGTGGGGGGAAGAGAGAGGGTCCTTTCTGCCCGACAGGGCTGGATAAAACGGTGGATGGTGGTCTGGGGGGGGGGGGGGAGTCATTCCAAATCATCCCTAATCTCTTGTTTGTCTTTTGAAGAGTCGTCTGTTTTGAGGGAAATGTTGCACATAACACCGGTGGGAGAAGAAGAGGGGAAAATAAGGAGCTAAGCAGGGAGGGAGAGAGAGAGAGAGAGAGAGAGAAAGACATCAAAACATTTCAGAAGTCCCTCAGATGTGTCTGTGAGATAACATTCACTCACGAAGGACTACCCAAAGAACACCAGCCAGGGAGAGGAAAAGATGAATCACAATAGACACGCCAAGAATTTAAGGAAAAGAGCGAGGAGCATTCAAAGATCTTCACTCCCCCCCCCCCCCCACCCCCCCATCCATTCCTCCTTTCCTCTCTCTCTATCTCTCTTCCTCCTCTCTATCTACAATGCCCAAGTAGCACTTTGATAAACAATGCAGGGCTACACTACAAAGCAGGGCTACAATGAGGCTGAATGGCCTCTACATGCCGGTAGGATCTGAGGAAAGTGTTTACTGGGGGTCTTGTCAAATAACAAAGCAAGGTTGTATGGAAACTCCGGAGAGAAGAGCTCGGGGCTTTGATCTTGTTTCTTCTCTCTAGTCTCTCTCTCTCTGTCTCTGTCTCTCTCTCTCTCTGTCTCTCTCTCTCTCTCTCTCTCTCTCTCTCTCTCTTTCTCTACCTGGCTCACCCTCTTTCATTCTGCCTTTACCTGCCTTTGTGTGCCCCTCTCTGAAAATATGTGAGAATTTATGAAACATTTATTCTGTAAACGAATGAAGCAAAATATCACAAACGCACAATCATGTACACATACAGATATATGCACAGAGAAAAACTTAACACAAAAGCAGGCAAACTCATGGCATAGGTACAGTTGATGAACTGAATTTGCAGAAGGCAAAATTTGAAAAACACATGCATATGCGGATAGCCTTCATGCTAAATTACAGCAGGCTGGAGATGGGTGGGGAGAAAGGGATTTAATATTGGTAGTAGTCAGGAATAACCTACAACACAATTACTGAACTGAAAAATAATCATCACACTGAGTTATAATTACATTGACTTAATCCGTAATGTATGGTAAATCATTAATAGGAAACACTTCAATTAATAGATGAATTCCATTCCAGTGAGCTGTATTCCAGGAAGATAGATAAATCCATTTCTTTCCTGTATGTAATATTCATTCTTTCCAGCACTTCATCTCTCTGTCTCATTTTCTTTCTCTTCCTCCCTGTCTCTCCCTCCCTGTCTCTCTCTCTCTCTTCCACTTTGTCTCCATGTCCTCTTATTGTCCCCATTTCCGTTGTCATAGAGATGAGCGCATTGAATTACACTGCGGCTCCTCCGACGACATCACCCTCCCGGGCCCCGCGACTCCCTCAGATTCTCCAGCCGCATGTGACAAATTAGGCGTGGCACGAGGGTCGCCGTGACAAGGGCCCGGATTTCTGGCGAACACCTTTCCCGCCAGCCCCATCGATCACCTCTCTTCCTGAACTGCCATGGCCCTCTAACCCCCCAACCCCCCACCCCATCCATCAGTCACCGGCCAAAACGGCCTCGGATATCAATCACTCACAGACAGGGCCGGATTGGACAAGACTTGGAGGGAGACCGACCGTCTGAAAGGGACATGAAGACGTGGAGTGATGAAGCGCCTGCATTTGTTCTAGTTTTTTCTTTTCGTTTGACCATTTTCTGTTTTTCTTTTGTTTGTTTGTTTGTGTTTTTGTTTCATATTCTCGCCTCCTCCTGTTTTTCCTCAAACCTATATCCTACAACACGTGTGTCATCTAACAGCATCAGCAGAAAAAAAGAGAGAACGAATAACTCCAGGCTGTGGTGCCGTGATGATATAAATGTTCATTGCCGCACCATTTTTTTTCCCCCCTTTTCTAGGGGAAAACTCGCTGGATTGATGCTTGCTGTTGGAGGCCCAGGTGCAGCCACGGTATGGCACACAGAGAAGGACAAACAGAGCAGAAGGGAAAAAGGGTGGTCGGTCGGAAAACACGGGGGATGGGAATGAAGCACGAGGAGGACGGAGAGAGGAGAACACACTGCGGGCCAGGAAGCGAGGGATGATAGGTTGATGTAAAGGTGGTGGTTGGACTTTTCCATATTCCTAGGTGGAAAACGAAGCCTCCCTCCCTCCCTCGGAGTGTTCTGTTTGGAGGGGATCGAGGCCAGTCAACCTACTCAGACCTTACACACACGCACATGCCACACACGCCGAACACACACACACATGCCACACATATACACGCTCAGAAAAACACTTTACCCTACCAGCACACACACACACATGCTCACACACATGCTCACACAGATGGCACACACACATATACACACTCAGAGAGAGACCTTACCCTACCAGCACACACACATGCTCACACACAGATGGCACACACACATATACACTCTCAGAGAGAGAACTTACCCTACCAGCACACACCACACACACCAAACACACACACACATGCTCACACACAGATGGCACACACACATATACACACTCAGAGAGAGACCTTACCCTACCAGCACACACACGCACACGCCACACACACACAACATACACACATGCTCACACAGACATACACACACAGATGGCACACACACATATACACACTCAGAGAGAGACTTTACCTTACCAGTACATACACACGCACATGCCACACACACATGCTCACACACAGATGGCACACACACATATACACACTCAGAGAGAGAGCTTACCCTAACAGCACACACAAGCACATGCTTACACACAGATGGCACACACACATATACACACTCAGAGAGAGACCTTACCCTACCAGTACACACACACACATGCTTACACACACATGGCACACACGCATGTACACACTCAGAGAGAGACCTTACCCTACCAGTACACACACACACACACATGCTTACACACACATGGCACACACACATGTACACACTCATAGAGAGACCTTACCCTACCAGTACACACACACATGCTTACACACACATGGCACACACACATGTACACACTCATAGAGAGACCTTACCCTACCAGAACACACACGCACATGCCACACACACCAAACACACACACATGTACACATGTACACACACACATGTACACACACACATGGCACACACACACACATATAAACAGAGACAGAGAGACATACATACTGCAGTAGTAGCAGACTGACTGGGGTGGGCTGCTTAATGTGTGATGTGTGGACATGAATTACACACAGTTGGTCCATCATTCCATTGCATATACATAGGTGTGTGTGTGTGTGTGTGTGTGTGTGTGTGTGTGTTTGTCTGTGTTGAGCACAGAGGGGGACTTGGATAAAGCACAGAGAAGTATAGTGTGTGGATGTGTGAGTGTGTGTGCGTATGTGCGTGTGGGTATGTGCGTGTGTGTGTTTGCACTCTGACAGAAGTCAAATTAAGGCTGTCAGCAACACGGCTGCTTTAATTTGACATATTAATGTGTGCTGCCACCGCCAATAACTCTGTGGCGAACAGACAGACGACGGGGTCCCCTGCTCATGTGTGCGCGCGCACACACACACACACACACACACACACAGGCGCTCATACACACACTCGAGCCAGTCCGTAACTCTGGCCCCTCCACCCATAAAAAATGTAATCTTCTCGTGCGGCGGGAACTGCTGAGTATGTTAATAAACCATCAGACTGCCTCTTTACCCCTTGCTCTCCATTTCTTTCTTTCTCTCTTATTTTCTCTTTCTCTCTTTCCAGTACTGCCCTCTCGCTCTCTACCTTTTTCCTTTCTCTCTCCACACTTCCCTTCTTTCTTAATTCTTCTATCCCTATTCCTCTCTCTCAGTTCACTCTTCATCCCCCTCTCCATCTCTTTCTCTCTCTCTCTCTCTCTTTCTCTTTCTCTCTCTTTCTCTCTCTCTCTCTCTCCATCTGAAATTTACGAGTGCCAGAGTCCTGCCACTGGATGAGGTATGCGTTGGGGCCTCGGCCGGTGAGTTATCAGCATGTCTGAAGACATTACACTGACGCACGCTAACCAAACATCATACGGACTGACGAATGGCCTGATTTATGGCTTTCTCCCTCTCCCTCTCCCTATTCTTCTCTCTCTATCTCCCTCTCTCTCTCTCTCTCTCTCTCTCTCTCTAACTCTTCTCCCTCCTCTGCTTTCCTCTATAGCGTCTGGGAAAGTAAGGACAGAGTAATTGGAAGCAGCAGGCGAATAGCTTTATCATTCAGTTTGCTGCCGCGATAGCTTGGGACTTGCTTTTCGTCCTGCACATAGGCGGGGGCGCTGCTAACACAAATGCCCTGGCTCTTGTGTCCTTATAAAAAGTGGTGGCCTATTATTAAGAAATTGCTTCCTGTACAACCATACAGCAACCATAGATTGGGCAGAACAAGCAAACACACACACAAGCGCACACACACACACACATGCACACACACACACACACACATGCACACACACACACACACACATGCACACACACACACACACACATGCACACACACACACACACACACACACACACACACACACACAGAGGAAAGCATGAATGGGAGCTGTCACAAAGCTCACACCCATTCCATAAGTGCGGCCATAACCCTTGAGTGGAGCCTGGAGAGGCTTAGGGTCCCCCTACCCCTCCCCTACCCTTGGAAGAGTGTCTGTTCTCTGGCTTGAGTAACCTCCACTGCTGGCCCGTTCTGGAGAGGGTCAGGAGGGGATGTAACCACTCATCTATCATTCATACGATCTGCTGTTCTTTTATTACTAACTTTCTTTTCCTCCTCCTCTGCCACCAGCCCTTCCTCCTTTTTTTCTCCTCCTCCTCCTCCTCCTGCTGACCCCCTGCTGATTGTTGGTCATGGAAAAAGAGGAGTGGAAATGGAGAGAGAGAGAGAGAGGGGGAGAGAGAGGGAGAAAGAGAGGGACTGTAGCTTTTTTTTCGTCATTTACCAGGACTCTCTGGGCATTTTTTTTTTTACATCTGAAGGTCACCATATGGAGTGGAATTCCACATTTTAGGAATGTGGACGCGACCATGTGGAAAAATTCCCAGTATGAACCCAATGCCGCAGAACAGCAGCCTCTGTGTCCCCCTCCTGAAGGAGCACCCCGCCAGCGGAGAGTGTGGAGGATTCACGTAAAGTCCAAGTTTTCAGTTTTCTAAGTATAAACACAGCAGTTGCACCACAGTGGAGCTGCTTTATCATCCACAGACCAGTCACTGCGGACACCGGAGCCGTGCTGAGGTGGGGCCGTGGAGCCGGAATGGCTGCCAAGGCTGGGAGAATAAATTCATGAAAGGTGAGAAGGTCAAGGCTCTGTTTAGGAGACCAAAGACTTCCACCAGAGCAGCATTATATGTAAGTGTGTTTGTTGTGACTCTTGGGTTTGTGGCCTAGATAGCAAAAGGCAATCGAATCAGTGTTTAAACTGGTTGTCAGTTATAACCAATATGGCTATAATTCAGTGTTGGAATAAGATCTTTTTTTGTGGGGGGTGGGCAGGGGGAATGGTTCTTTGTGCTGTGTCTCCTCAGAGAGAGTGATGAGAGCACACACACAAGCAAAATCTGTACCAACAAAAACAAACACACACACAGTGTCACGCATATACATCTACAGGGACAATATAACAACAACTACACACTCACAGTCTCCACAAAGACACAGACACACTTCCACACAGACAAAGACACAGAAACACACTTAGAAACAGAAACGTTCACAAACACAGTCACACACGAGAGAATACTTTTACTTCTTACCTATATCTGCATCTCTGTCATTCTGTTTTCGTCTCACATCAACACACAGACACAAATGACCTCCAACAGTGAGACAGGCACAGAAGATGGGATTCAGTTTGGACTTCTAGCCATCAGATCGCCTGAAACTTAGTGCAGTCACGGACAGAAATCATCTGATAGGATTCCAGCTAACGCTTCGCACATGACAACGTGTGGAGATAGTCCAGCTAGATCCATCATTTTGATAGGATTAGGCCTCAAAGGCTAGAGACCTGGATATAAAGTATATTTTTATTGCATTTCAACACATGGTTGCATTCATTTATTGTGTTTATTTTAGTGTATTTTATTATTTAACAGATTTTCAGATTTTTTTTTTTACTTCTGTTGCTTTTGGCCTATTTTCTAGTACTCCTTTATCATCATCATCATCATCATCATCATCATCACGATCATCTTCTTCTTCTTCTTCTTTTCCTCCTCTCTCTTTTTCTTCTTCTCCTTCGTCTGCGGTCGTCTTTAGGGACGGACGTGTTTTTCTTTCCTCCTCCCCATGACCTTCCCTGCTTTGCTCTCTTGGTCTTGTCTATTGTCTGCTGACTCCACTTAGAGAGACTCTCTCTGCCCTGCTCTCTGAACTGCAAAATCATGGATTTGATCAACTGGTCTCTCAACGCAATTGACACCATGTTCTCGGTGAGAAGCTTGGGTTCGGGGGGAACCTGACTGTCCTGCCAGAATGTTCACAGGAGCCAATTTTACTGGCTAAAACCAGTGACAATAAAGGGATACTTATACATATTCTTTTTTATTCTTCTGCGTCTGTATTTTCACCTTTCCCACGTGCGCACACCTCTGTTCTCTGTCTCTCTTCCCCCCTGACTGCCTCTCGGCACTAGACAACTTTGAGGAAAGACAGAGGCTCCATCAGGCCGAGGGTATCTCCCAGAGAGAGGTGCATTCTGGAAAAGGGAATGTAGGATAGAGAATGGGGGGTGGAGGATGGGGGGGTTGCTCCAGGTGTGTTTCCCATCAGGGTGCTGGCCACCACATCTCTGGCACGGGACCCAACCATGACAGACACGGAGAAGAGAATAAAACAGTCCATTAAAACGTCTTAGAGAAGGTCCCAGGGCTTATCGCCTGCCACCCCCTCCACCATCACTACCACCAATCACCACTCACCACTCTGGGTTTTGGCACATGGACTCTCTCCTGGCCCTATGCTGCATGAGTGCTTCTGACCATAAGGAACTAATCTGCAGTGAGAGCCAAGTGTACTGTAAAAAAAGAAACCACATCATATGTGAAAGTATGAGACATCAAGGTATTCACATGGGGGTGTAGAGCTGAAAAGCTTTCATGGTATGAGGGCTGCTGTATCTGAAGCTGTTGGGTGAGTGGAGATCTGACAAAGTCTTCATCAACAGTTGCTTCATCCTTTATTCCTTTAGTTCGCAAAGGCTTTATGTACACATGTACAGAGTATTTTTTAAATTGGTGTTTCCCCTCTCAGTTTTTCTCTATCTGTGCAGTAAGTTTTGTTTGTCACACCAAAACTCTGAGACATCATTAAGGGCATGTCCACATTGGAACGCTTTTAGGTTGAAACAGCAAAGTTTTTTATGGTTTCGTTTCGTATCACTTTGCTTATTTAATGCAACTGTTGCTGCGTCGGGCCACCTAAATAACAACACACACTGCTAAAATCAACATACAATATGTTTAAAGCGAATCATTCATATATAATTTTTTCAAAGCACAAAAAAGGACCATTGTCATGTGGACAGGATGTAAGGTGTCTATTGTCTGTGGTATCAAGAGCTTCAACATTCATCAGTAGTCGTTTCCCCACTGTTGGGCCAAAAGCTGGGCCAAAGCTGGGCCAATCAAGCCAAAGGAAGGCCAATCACTTCGCCATCATCTCCTCCGCACGTAATCACAAGCAGCCATGGCTGAAAGGTTGGGTGGTCAGCCTCATAATCTGCAGGTTCAGGGGTGCAAATCCTGGGTGGGATGGGGGGGGGGGGCATGTTCCTTCCAATTTCTGAAAAACATGAATTGTCCACCCCAATAAAAATACCCTAACCACAGAAGAGTATGCCTCTGTGACCTTTGGTGGGCAGAGGCATAAAAAAACACTTTTGTTTTTTTGTCCCCCCCCCATCTTAACGTCGGATCTGCACCCCTGAACAGGTTCGACACCCCGTGCATCGGCATGAACACTGTGGGTGAGGGGAGTCAATGGTCAGCATTCCCCTTCACCATCATCAACAGCTAGGGTGGCCTCAAGCAAGGCATCTAAAGCTAGGTGTATACTCGCCGCATGCAGAAGTGCGCGCGCAAACGTGACGTCACAGCGCCGCACGCCCATACATACTTCATTCGACACACACGGCAATCTTCTCCTCGTCAGGTGTCAAATGCCTCAGTAGTTCGGGAGCCTTGCGTGTCAGAGGAGTGAAACATGACTGAATTGCAGGTTTACATCATGATTTGGGAATTAAACTGGATAAATCCGAAAAGGTTTGAGTCAGTGTGTATATTTACAGTGTTTTCAGCTTTATACGACCTTATGAATGATGATAGGATAAGGCAAAAAGTTAGCTTAATAAACGAACTGCAGGTTTGCACCTAAGTTGGTTTGTGGATAAAACTGAACAAAATCCTAAAAGTTTTTAGTCAGTGTTTGTATTTCTTGTGAGTTTCCAGTAATATTAGCTGATTTGTAGCAATGGAAAATACATGTTTAGGCTGGGAGTTACTAGGCTAAAGTTAGCTGAAACCAGACTAGCCATTGCCTATGGTTTTCAATGGGGCTGCCGCGCGCAAGTTACAAAAAATCGGAGGTGCGCGCACGGCAAACCTGCGCTTGAGAACGCCGTGCCAGATGTGCACTGACGTCATTTTGACGTCACTTTTGCGCGCGCACCACTGCGCGCGGCGAGTATATCCAGGCCTTAACCCCCAACTGCTCTGGGTGTTCACATGTGTGTCACCGTTTGCAGTAAGTGTGTGTGTGTGTGTGTGTGTCAATAGCTTAGTTATTATATTGACGGGGCTAGGGTCAACACAAGGGGTGAAATGTGCAAGCAAATTTATTTTGGCTATATTGGATTTATAGTCCAATATGTGTTGCCTGATATGAATGTAACACAATTCAGGCTAGGGTTTTACAGAACATTTTGCATTCATCAAAAATTTTGAAGGGCCAGAAAATTTACTAATTTTGGATTTGATTAGATTAGTAGAAAATCTATTTGTATACTATCCTGTATGCTACAGCCATATGACAAGTAAATGTTTTTTATCATCCTTTGTAGCTAGTAGAACTGGGTGTAACAATTATATACCATGAAACAAATAAACAGCCAGGGAAATACTGTTTCGCTATGAATGACAGTTCAAAGAAAAAAAAATAACATAAAGGATTGTGTTGCTTCTTCTTTTCATCCATACACCTTGATCTTGCTAACTAATGCATAGCTGTTGCTATAGAAATGACATGTTCTGTTCTAAGCTAGTGTGTCATCAGCTGCATTGTATAAAAGTACTAAAGTTCTGTCACCATACTTATTTTTAATTTATGTACAGTCGCATTCATTGCCTGGCTTATAGCCTCATTCTAAGACCGACACAGACATCATTATCATTATTTTAACATTATATTGTTAAGTTGTTGCGGCAGATCACCTAGGCAGTCATTACTCATTGTAAAAATGTATGTCAGTTGACTGCGTTCTGTTACCAGAATCAGTAATCATCGTGACAGCAGAGAATCTAGATTTCGTAACATCTTATGTCACATCCTACCAAGCCATTATGACATCACACTGCCATGACAGTTGCTGATTATGACGATGACAGTGACTGACTGCCATGACTACCCATGACAGGATATGACATGGTTGTTACTGAATACTGAAGGCTCAAAGGCAACATTGCTTACCTGGCAGGCAGCCAATCAGAATGTCAAATTTTAAAACAGAATGGCCAATCCTGAGCATGCAAAATCTCATCCATCTGGTTGGGACGACCTGTTCCACCATTTCCCCATTCCCCATTTCTTTGCTGTATGTGACACATGGCGGTTGAAGAAGTCACAAGTTGATTGTTGTTAAACCATTCACATCGCAATGCATGCCACAACCAGACTGACTGGCACTTGACACTTTAATGATGCTGTTGGCTTTTTAAGGCTTTTGAAGAGCTTTATAAGGTATGTTTGTCAGGGCCATGTTGTTTACCGGCCTGGCCATTGTTTATGTGACTTTTTAAAAAAAATCACCATTTTTAGATTGAACATGAGGTCCTTGCTTAACACTCTTTTTGTCCCAACCTTTAATAAACCTTGGTGAGTCTGTGTCATGAGGTTTGTAGATGATTCTAGACCGCGCTGCCACCATCCATCAATTACGGGCTCCTGCATGCAGATTGCTCCAGTGCAAACATGAAGTGCAGCCTTGGGAGACAGAGGATCACCCTCAGATTAAAGAACAACTACCGCATTGTTCTTCTCTCTCTTCTCTGTCTGTATGCCTCTGATTTTCTCAGTTAATCTCTTACATATTACTGATTTAAGCTGTCAAGAGCCCAAAGGCCTAATATTTCTCCCCCTGTATCTCCACTCTGTGTCCCTCATGAATCTTAACAAATGTGTCTTCCATCATATGGTGAATAGTGTTCTTTTCCCATAAATGTATTTCCCCACATACACACCCAAAACTATACATCTCTCTCTCTGTCTGTCTGTCTGTCTGTCTGTCTGTCTGTCTGTCTGTCTGTCTGTCTGTCTGTCTCTCTCTCTCTCTCTCTCTCTCTCTCTCTCTCTCTCTCTCTATCTATCTCTTTCCTTCTTTGTTTCCCTTCTCTCTCCTCCCCCTCCGTTCTGCCTCTTTCCCCAGAGCGCTTCAGCCTTCTCCTTTAACGTTTTTCTCCATGGCCCGAGATTAAGTGTGACAGATTTGGCAAAGGAACCCATGACAGGAGTTCAGATGGCAGACAAGAATAAGATCAGACATGTGATGTGATATTACGGGGTCACAAGGTCTATCCCACGCCTGGTTCTCCGTCTCTCTCTCTCTCTCTCTCTCTCTCTCTCTCACACACACACACACACACACACACACACACACATTTTTCTATCTGTATCTCTTTATCTCTCTCTCTCTCACACACACATGCACACACAAACACACACTCGCACATATAAAATGTAAAAAAAAAGACAACAGCAGACACTAATTTTTAACACATGACCAGAGTAGCCATTTCTCCCAAGCACACACCCCTTGCATTGCATTCTTTCGCTCTGTCTATCCTTCTCTCCTTTATCCCTACAGGGTCTGCAGAAAGAAAGAAAAAAAAGCTGATTGACACAAGAGAGAAAAAAAAGAGAAAGGAGAGAGAGCGAGAAAGAAAGTGAGGAAACGTCAGAGCAGGGAGCCTCAAATTGGAAGTGAAGGCTTGACACACAATATAACAGCTCTAATTTGATTAGGGTTGGGCAGAACCCCCCCATCCCCACCCCCACCCCTCTTCCTCACACTCGCTCACTCGGTTCTCCCTCGGACTTAAAGAAGAGGGGGTAGCCAGCATCTGGTGCTGCCAATCACCCTGACTGGTGTGTCCACAACAATGGGGAGCAGAATTGCTTTAGCGCCTCTGATTTCTCTCTGTTTGGGCTCCCTGCAGGGCGACGCTAGGAATTACCGCGATGAAGCTGTTAATGGCCCTTGACACTTGGGATGGAGTTATCCTAGCCTAGCCTAGCCTAGCCTCGCTCCCCCGCTCACTCACTCGTCCAACACAGCCCCATAGCGAGCCTGCCAAACCCGTAGGCGTTTTTGACGTGTGATGATTATATGTAAAGCCGGCTTTGTGTCTCAAGGTTTACAAATACCTGTTAAGGAAACCTTATGCAACAATTTACCTGTTGTGTTTTCATTCTTGACAGCTTTGACATAGTCTTTAAAATTCATGTTGGCGGTTTAAGTGTAAGACAAACATACCTGGCCTTCCCATCAGCCAACACAGCATGTTAATGACATGATGTCACTGAATAAATTGCTAGAAGATACTAGTTACCGCAATGTAGTAGAACCCTTAGCTGTGCCTCATGCAGTGCCTGCTGTGGTATTTGCAAGGGTTTCTACATCATTGGCTAGTCACCACACCAGCTTCAGACCAGAACCCCGTAATCCCGTTTGAGGTAAGTGAACAATCATATTATATCTGACAGGACCCTGACAGGATCCTTTATATTCTGGCCGTGAGGGAGTCTAAACAGATGAGCAGAACCGGTCCCGGGCCAGTTCACCCCCAACCCCCCCCCCCCCCCTCTCTGGTGAATGGACGGAGGTTAGTCGCAGATGTTTGGCTCCTCATGGAGAATCCTTCTTTCATGAGGCATGAGTCCCACGTCTGCTAAACCAGCGCGAGTTCCCATAACTTTCATCGCCTCGGCCTCGAGGAACCTGTCCGAGGGCCTCCGTCTGTTCCAGGAATGACGGAGGAGTGTGTGTGTGTGCGTGTGTGTATGTGTGTACGTGCGTATCTATGTGCGCATGTGTGAGTGTGTGTGTGATGGAAAGATAGGAAAACAAAGGAAGCAAAGTCAACAGGACGGGCGCCCAAAAGTACTGGAGCGGTGAGAGAGTCCTGACAGGCCAGAAAAGAAGATGAGGAAGGAGAGAAGGACAAAGAGCAAGCCAGCAGAGAGGAGGGGAAAAGAGAGAGAGAGAGAGAGAGAGAGAGAGAGAGTGAGCAACAGCATAAGGGAATAAGAGACAGATAGATAGCAAGAGAGAGTGAGAGAGAAAAGACAGAGAGAGAGAGAGAGAAAGATAGAAGGACTGCAGGAAAGAGAGAAGGAAAGGGGAGGGAGAGAGCCACAGCTGGGGTGAAAAAAATGGCCTCTGCCTGCCTGGTCCAGCAGGAAATTCAATAAAAATTCTTCAAAAGGCCGGCCCTGACATTGAAAAATTGTGAAATTATAAAAGCGGAGCTAAAGAAAGAGAAGAGTTATTGTGCTTGGCATGGGGACGGCAAGGTAGGGGCCCGCGGCCACACCGTCAAATGAGCCGTCACGGGCTCAGAGAGTTAAGCCTCACGCTGATTAAATATGAGACCCAAACCTACAGGCCACGAGCAACGCACCAGGGCCACAGAGAGAGAAGGATGTGGAGAGAGGGAGAGAGAGAGAGAGAGACTGTGTATGTGTGTGTGAAAGAGAGATTACGATTTTGTGTGTGTGTGTGTGTGGTGTGTGTGTGTGTGTGAGAGAGAGAGAGAGAGAGAGAGAGAGAGAGAAAGAGAGAGAGACTGTGTGTGTGTGAAACAGAGAGAAAGAGAGATTACGTTTTTGTGTGTGTGTGGTGTGTGTGTGTGAGAGAGAGACAGACAGAGAGAGAGAGAGACAGAGAGAGAGAGAGAGGGAGACAGAGAGAGAGAGAGAGGGAGCGAGGGAGCGAGGGAGAGAGGGAGATAGAGGAGAGGGGAAAAGAGATAGCAGACACATATGACGCAGAGAGCCAAAGAATGAGATGAGATGCCTGTGGAGGGAAAAAGGCAGGTAGTGAAAAGAAAGAAAAACAGGCCACCTCTCTAAACCTCAACGGGGGCGGGGGGGAGGGGGGCTGGTTTTGAAATTTCACACTGAGAATGCATCCTTATCTGTGCATTAGAGGTAGTTGTTGACCACTTCTTCCATGGTGTGAAGAGAGTGAAGAGAGAGAAAGAAAAAAAAAAAAACAGCCCAGGAACAATTTATGACCCATTTGGCTTTCCGTAGTGGGAGGGTGGGAGCTTTCGGACGTCAGCGGTGTGGATGGATTGATCAGCCGGAGCCGGTGGAGGTGAGAAGCCGGGAGTTTCCAGCGGGCTGAAATGAGGGTCATTCTTCAAACGTGTTTGGAAATGTGTCACAGCCGGGGGAGAGAGGGCCAGTGTCTGTTTATTTTATGAGCGTGCTCATTCACTCTTTCTCTCTCTCTCTCTCCTCTCTCCCTCCTTCTCCCTCTCCCTCTCTTTTTCCTCTCCCCCCCCCTCTCTCTCTCTTCGTTTTTCTGCTTACAGTTTTCAGCCTCTCTTTCCCTTTCTCTCCCACACTCCCACACACACACATGCACAAACACTGGCTCTTTCTCCATGGCCCTGTTTTTCCTCAGCCTTTTTTGTGCGTGTTAAGGGGTTTATTCGGTTAAAAAACACATAAAAGTATATTGTGCCCCACTGATTATGGCACTCTAAATCAAAAGTTCGCCAAGCACAATAATCTCTTCAGTGTGTTGCATGAGCTCTTTCACATTTTATTCCCTTCTGTTTTTGAGTTTCCCCTTTAAAAACGTTGTCTGGAGACATGTGATGATCATTAAACTGACTGACAACATTTTGATGGGGTTCCTGATGCTAAAAATATTGTAACAGTGTACAATTGTTGACAGGTGACAACAGAGGGGTTGGGTTCAGTAGGCAAACCTAATTTATCTGAAACTTGAGCAGACCTTACTATACCGAGTTGGTATGTGTACTGAGGAGCAAAATTGATTTAGCCTGTTGCATTCAGAGTTTAACTATTTTTTATAGTTTGACCCAGAAGGCTAACAATGGAAGTGGTAGGTGCCCTTAGACGAAGCATGACGACTACGCTATTTTTAAGCCATTAAAACAGCTCGAAGAAACTCCATATTCCATCGGTAGTACAACAAAGGCTCTGGCATTCAAAACAAAGCACTGAGAATATTGTAAATCAATTTTGCTCCTCAGTACACATACCAACTCAGTATGATATTTTAACATGCCAATTTTCATTTTACACCACAGTTCTCCTTTAAGGTATCAGACCTGTGATTGCAGGTTTCAATCCTGGGTCGTGCCACTGAGGTAGACTGAGCATGGTACCGTGCCCATGCACTGCTCCTCAGGCATGATGGGTTAAATGTAGAGGTGAATTTTGTTGTGTGCACTAGGTGTCGTGTGATGACAAAAATGGGACTTTCTGTTATTGTAACAATAATTATTGTAATTGTAACAGTATGTAATATCATGTACTAGTGTTGTACCTGCGTAATGTATTTTTGTTACAGTTTCATTGTTTCATTATGTAAGTACAACACTAGTACATGATATCACTTCTTGTTCCACAGGTTGTACCACTGTACCTAATTAGGTGTATACACAGTAACACTGACACCATAAAGTACAGTGCTACTGTGGTTTCTTTACGTCTAATATGGTAAAACCTTTAATTAGATGAAGTACCAGGTCTTGCGGATCAAAATGAACACTGTAACAATGTAATCAACTATCATAAAGCTGCAAATAATAGCTGAGTCCCAAATAGACACCTGTCCCTTTTAATAGCCCAGGGCAGCAACACATTTGGGCAATAGACACCAGTCTCAAATAAAGGCCGGGTCTGATTTTCTCCTCGTTGAATTTAGCCCATTCACTCCCCCACCCCGAGACTCCTCCGCTTGTTTTCACACACGGAAAACTTCTGCGTCTAATGGCAGAATATAGACTTAGCCTACATGTTTCCAATGATAAATGACAATGAAAGAACTGCCAATACATTCTTTTAACTTTTGTTTGCCAGAATAATGTTTGCCATTACTGACAGTGTCAGTGGAAAATTGGTTGGGTGGGCTAACAAATAAATTGGAAGAGGAGTCTGCATTGTTTGATTGTGTGCTGTTTGATCAGAGCTGATGCACCTGCTCAAGCAGCTGCACTCTCTATTTGCAATGCGATAGCTCAGGGCTGTGTTACATCGTCAGGGCCTAGCAGCAGAGTCTCACA
>CM050209.1:24385000-24392500 GCA_027475355.1 Coilia nasus | reverse complement strand
GGTGAGGAGGTCACACGGACAGGCTGCAGAGCTGTGGGCCTGCTAAGGCGGTTTAGCATGGGTTACTAGCATCAGCTAGTTTCTCTCTTTGGTATGCTAGCATCAGCTAGTTTCACACAATGGTTCACTTTAAGGTATGTTTATTAGCTAGTTGTTACCATCAGCTAGTTTTGCTGTACGTCTAAGTTAGAAATCAGTTGTTTCTACTTGAATCATTTAAGTGCCTGCAAGCGAGTTTCCAGTAGGCAGGTTGAAATTAACAAGCTCATTTAAGAACACAGACAATGAGCGCTGGCTTGTGGTTACTGTGGTCATCAGTCATTTGTCAGTCATATGGCCGCTGCAGTAATTGGCTCCCTAGTGTTTATAGTGCGCACACTCAGTACCAACAGAAATCAGTGGAAATCTGAAATGTGCTAGGATGCTAGGAAACCCGGGGGAAGTTCACAACAACTCAGCCTGTACTTTATGCAAAGCAGCATCATGAATCCAGTCATGATGGCCCTCAGGCCCAACTTCTCATGTTTGTTTCCAAAGCACTTACCTGTTAAAAAAACAAAATCCTCTTTCGACCAGACAGTGTAAGAGTGGAAATAGCAATGGAAGGAGAGGAAAGAAAGCCACATCGCTGGGAGGCAATGGAGAAGGAGTGGGAGAAAATGAGGGACAGAAAAGGAGAGAAAAAGAGCGAGGGAAAACATGACGCATGGCCGAGAATGAAAAGATTCCCACATTCGGCTCATCAAAACCCACTGGAGGAATGGGAGCTGACATTGGCTTGGCCAATGATGAAGCACAAGCATTCACTTTAGAGTAAGACAGGCAGTTTAGCAGACATGATACCCACTGCATCTGCTGGCCTGGGGTCAGTTTTTTGTATTGTTCTTGTTCTGGTTTAGACTTGAAGTACTGACCACAAAACAACAACAGCCACAATGGAAGAAGCAGCCAAACTATGCTTTTGCATGGGCCTCAGTTAACCTGAGGAAGAGTGTCTTCATATGGTTTTATATCTCCACGGATTGTGGACTCCAAACCAAAGAGCACACAAAAGAATACAGCCTGTTGCTTCCTTTTTTTCGTTTTTTTTTTCTTTTCTGCTTGCTGTTGTTTTTCTAAGCGATGTGTGAGGCCTGGTCACCCTGCCTGCAGTATGTGTGTAACATGGCAACAGCGTAACCCGTTGGTTTTCATTATGGTGCCCATGCTAACAGGTTAGAATGTTCATGGCAGCTCAAGTTATATATGGAAATCAATGAAAATCAAGATGTTCCACAGACAGAAATCATGATGCACCCAACACAAGCAGTGTGAAACTAGCCTTAGTCCAGCGTATTTCACATGCACAGCTGTCAAGGCTCACCCCACAGCAAAGAGCTTGAATGTAAAGAATGTCTAGCTTGCACACGTCCACTAGTGTAATGTCTATCGGTCCAATTTAACTTGCTGAATGACACGAACCGCCCGAAACTGCCTTGTCACCCAGGCTTCCTTGATATTTAAATGCCATTAGGACAGCTTTGATGTGGTCGCCAGGGCAATGTCATTAAGGCATCACAATGGCTGTCAGAATACGCAGCGTGGTATGTCGACACATTTGACATTATTCTTTCACGAGCCGCATTATGACATCAACGTTGCTAGGTGATCTCCGGTTCCTGACATAACAACAGACTTTCCCTGTCAGCGAAGGGCTGCTATTTGCGACAGGTTATCTAATGGTAATTATTTTGTCACTCAAACGTCAGCCTGGAACAAATGTTCTGTCTCTTTCTCTCTCTTTTTTATCCCTCATGAGTGTGTGACTTCATAAAGTGTTCACATTGTTGCATGGACCAAGACAAGGGTTATTCAATCCCAGGAACTGTCAGCTCTTTGGATGACGCCTTGGTTGAGAGTGATTATGATGGGAGTGTGTGTTATGTTCAATGTCCTGTGGGATCTGTCTGTTTATCTATTTATCTATCCATCTGTCCATCCTTCCAAACATCCATCCATCTAACCTTTCTCTGGAGGACAACAGGAGGGTTGACACATGTTTCTTTTTGACTTCTTTCTGTCCTTTGGCCAGTTTCTCAGCAGAGTTGTTTGTGCTCTATCAGAATGCCTTATGCTCAAGTCCAGCCGCAAACTCCAGTGACTGGCCTCTTTCACGGGGTCAGCATGAATATGCCAAACACATTTGATTGATTTTTTTTACCCCCTGTCATTTGTAATATATTCAACTCAGTGTGTAACAGCACTGTCAAAACCCAACGGATCCTCCACAGATGCATCCCGACTGAGCTCAAGCGATAGCTCACGGTCTCGGGGAAAACTGTGCATAATTTCTTATAAACATTCCCGATTTCTCTATAAACACGCTTGTGCTTTTGACAAACACCAAATCATTTCAGTCTGTCGTGAGGTTGATGTGAGAACTCGTAAATGTTTGCCTTGGACACCAAACATAGTTTGTCACAGCTGTTGGAGCTGATTCGATCTGGAGGAACACATGTTGACGTTTATTCATTGTTCACTCATTTCTTCTTTTTCTTTTTTTCCCTTTCACCTCATTTCGTATGTTTTACAGTCATGCGTTCTTAAGTAAACACTGCTTAGCTTCTCAGAATTCACAACCAAACGTATAGTCACCCAAAAGTGAGTTTTTTGGGGTCTGTGGTCTAACACCATGGATTTGTTTTCAAATCTCCATGTGCATTTGATACAGCCACAAGTATTCCTGAAAAAGTATCATGCGACTAGTACTGTCATGACCAACTTGAAAGAGTGCACACCTCGGGTGAAACACACGTGTGGCACACTGTGTGTGTGTGTGTGTGTGTGTGTGTGTGTGTGCTTGTGTGTGTGCGTTTATGTACGTGTGTCCATGTGTCTCTCTCTGTGTTTGTGTTGTGTGTGTGTGCCTCTCTCTCCCTGTTTGTGTGTGTGACAGAGAGAGCGAGAGAAAGAGAGAGAGAGAGAGAGAAAGCGAGAGAGAGAGAGAGACTCAGTGGGGTGAATTCCTTCAGAGTTCACTGAGAAGGCAAGCCTGTGGCAGACTGTTGGGAAAGCCCTTAAATTACTTCGGAGTGACAGCGGGGTGATATACACACAAACACACACAGCGCACACACACATGCTCACAAACAAACATTCACACACACACACACACACACACATACACTGACATATATTGCATACAAACTCACAAATGTCAACAGCAATTATGCACATATTTACTTTTACACACACAGTTCATATCACTCATGACAACATACACACTCACACACAGTTTATATCACTCATTACAACTTACAAACACACGTGAAGACAAAACTACACACTTGCGGGCACACACACATGCATACACACACACACACACACACACGCAAGCACACGTCCTCTGGCTGTATAATTGATGAGCTGTGTGCGTTGGGGTGAAGGCTGTTGGACAGGTAGTGAAAGGGTCAGTGTTTGGGTCTGGGTGGTTGTGGGGCTCGTGGGGAGTATTCTCTCAGGCTGCCAGTGCTAAAGTCTGCTTCCTGCTCTCCTCACCCGCCACACTCACACCTCAATGGCGCACTTGTAGCGTGATATCTTCCAGCACACAGTGCACTTGAGGTGCAGTATGTGTGTGTGTGTGTGTATGTTTATGTATGTGTGTGTGTGTTTCTGCGTGTTTGTGTGTGCGTGTGTGTGTGCGTGCATGTGTGTGTATGTGTGTGTGTGTGCATGTTGGTGTGTGTGTTTGTGTGGCTTTGCTATGTGCTTTTGTGTGTATGCGTGTGTGTGTATGTGTGTGTGTGCGTGCATGTGTGTTTATGTGTGTGTGTGTATGCGTGTGTGTGTATGTGTGTATGTATGTGTGTGTGTGTGCGTGCATGTGTGTGCATGTGTGTCTTTGTGTGTGTGTGTGTGTGTGTGTGTGTCTTTGTAAATAAAAGTTTGTATAAATCACAGTGACTCATGGTGAGTCAGTGTTTGGATTTTCAATAGCCGTGAAGATATTTTTCTGATGTGCAGATCTTAAGAGGTTGAAAGCCAGTTTATCATAAAGTCAGTGGTTTCATAACTGTGTCTGCTAAAACCGGTGTAAGACAGCAAAAGAATAGAGTCTATTAGAAAGAGAGAGAGAGAGAGAAAGAGAGAGGGAGAGAGAGAGTGTGTGTGTGTGTTTGTCCTGTGTAGAAAGGTGCTTTCAACGCAAAATGGTTCCTTGCTGACTCGCTACACCTCCACTAGTCCTTCAGCTGCTGAGCAAGGGTGAGGCAAGGGGCAAACTGTCACTAAGTGTGTGTGTGTGTGTGTGTGTGTGTGTGTGTGTGTGTGTGTGTATGCAGGTTGAGTCACCCATCACTCATTGCACTGAAGGGTGAAAGAGTAAGACAGGGTCAAACAGAGGACATGTGCTAAATGTGTGTGACAACACGTGTGTGTGTGTGTGTGTGTGTGTGTGTGTGTGTGTGTGCGTGCTACATGAGAGCGTGTGGTATGTGAAGCATCACAGTGCATATTGTTCCTGTTTTGGTGTGAAGAAACCTATGCAGGGCCATAATGAAATATGTGCATTCAGAGGTTAAAGCCATTTACTTCATCAAAGCGAGGCCACACCTTGTGCAAGCCTTGTGTGTGTGTTTTTTTTTTCATGTCAGTAAGCGAGCGGCCATTGCTGTTTTGCATGTTCAAGAAAATAATTAAATACGCCCTTGTACTGCCCTTGTGTTTACCATGCGTAAGAAAATAATTAAATACGACCTTGGTTGCTGCCTGAAAAGATCATAAAAGTAATTTAACTTTGAATGTAATTATAGGAAATCTTGCCACACTGGTTTTTGTTGTCTGTCAATTACCCTCAGCCAGTCTGTCTGTTCACAATGATCCGCTAATCTGTGAGGCATGTGTCCTATGTGTGAACATAATAATCTACCCTGCCAGGCACCTTACCGACCGACCGACCGTGTGAATAGATGGCTGGCACACCTGTTACATAAATGTTCTAGAATATTCCTTAATGTTTCAGAACATTTGTCAATGTTTCAGCACATTCATACTTGTTCTGTAACAATCATCAACATCACAGGTGTATAGGGTAAGGGTCATTGTTTTGTTTTAAACAGACACCCAGACAACACTGCTCTCTTGTTCTGGGTTCATGTTGGTGGATGCACTGGAGTGGGTTTTTCACTGTGGTCTCATTCCACTCAAACGCAATTCCAATCATCATGACAATCTTCACACGTATTTTTTTGATTCTAGAGTGCCTCTTTCAAGTGTATGAGATACCTGGATCTGGTACGTGATTTCATGATCTGCTAAAATGTGCAGAAAACATTTAATTCCGAAGTTATGTGACCTGCAACAATGACCTATTGAATATGTTTTAAGAGTAATTCATTACACAAATTAATGAATCACTCATGTCAAGATTGAAGATGCCTATAACATCTCATTATCTCATTATGATGACTGATGTTACATATGATGAAAGGGTGGCCGGGTTATGAGAACCACAGCCAAGGCTGTGTGGTATTTGGAGACGATACATCATGGTTTTTGGGCCAATTCACACCCTTCTAGGACCACAGGGTATGGGGGGGCTGACTTAAGGACATTCCCAGAACTTTATCTCCGATCTGCAGGTCAGGTTGAGGTTGCATCCCCCGCACACACACCCTGGAGGGTATGATGCTGTGTGTGTGTGCATGTGTGGGACGGGGAGGTCGGTTAGGTAACTGGGCTATTGGTCTAAGTGTTAGACTCTAACTGCTTACTTACTTTGACAGATCAGGACAGGTTAGCCCTTGTCATGTCTTGATTCACGGCCTAATGAGAAAACATCACCAGAGGGACAGAGACAGGTGTGGGCACAGATCACTCTTCTGTTTTCTTTCTCCTCTCTCTCTCTTTCTCTCTCTCTCTCTCTCTCTCTCTCTCTCTCTCCACACACACACACACACACACACACACACACACACACACACACACACACACATAAACTCTCTCACACTTACTGTCTGTATATATATCTCTCTGTCTGTCACTCTCTCCCTCTTTGACTCAGTCTTTCTCTCTCTCTCTCTCTCTATTTCACTGTCTCTATCTCTGTGTCTGTCTATCTATCTCTCTTTCTTTCTGTCCCTCTCCCTCTCTCTCTCTAACTATCTCTCTCTCCCACATACACACACACACACACACACACACACTGAAACACACACTCTAATGAATGATGTGCTTCCAGTGAGCAGCTCTGCTGCGGGGTGAAAGTGAAGTGTGTTCCTGGTTGCAGCCATTCCTTCCCTTGCTGTCCGTCTTCACCACACACACACACACACACACACACACACACACACACACACACACACACACACACACACACACACACTCTAATGAATGATGTGCTTCCAGTGAGCGGCTCTGCTGCGGGGTGAAAGTGAAGTGTGTTCCTGGTTGCAGCCATTCCTTCCCTTGCTGTCCGTCTTCACCACACACACACACACACACACACACACACACACACACACACACACACACACACACACACACACACACACACAGAACAAAGTGGAAAATCAGAGCCAGGTGCAGCAGAGCGATGGGAGCAAGTAAGGGGGGGGGCTGTCACAAAGTTTGTGTGTGTGTGTGCATGTGTGTGTATGTGTGTGAGGTGAGGGGTGAGGTCTGGGGTCAACTGAAGCAGAGGGCGATCAGAGTTCCTGTTTGTTAGTCCAGACCCAGGCATGAAGCTGGGCCCCAGGGGAATTCTGGGAGTTCACCTGAGGTTCATGGGGTCAAGCAGAGAGCCAGATGGTAGGTGTGTGTGTGTGTGTGTGTATTTGACATTGTTTGTATGTTTGTGTGTGTGGTGAAGATTAAAAAGTGGGCCACAACTAGGTGTTTCACATCAACATTCAAGTGTGCCTTTTCATGTCTACATTTGTTACATTTGTTCATATGTACATGTGTCGTTTTGTGTAAAGCATTATAAAAGGGCTTATGAGTGTTTTACATTTTACATTTTTACATTTTTACATTTTTAACATTTAAAGGTGTAAATCTCCCAAAACAGCAAATGTAATGGCTGTAGCCCTGAAGGAATCCCGTATCTTCTTACCATTTCCAAACACCTTTTTCAAAGACATTTTTGTTGTACGATTATTGCTATCAGAATAGTTTCAAATAAAGACTAAGGCTTTGCATTGCACATCTTATTAGTAGGGGAGAGTTTTTTTCTCAATCATCCAGACTTGATCACAGGCTATAAATGCAAAAACAGTAGGAGTCTGCAGAGGATGCTGTCTTCAGATTCTGATTATGTGCTATTCCCATATTAGCATTCTGCTGTGATCACATGTGAGTGAGTCAGAGAGGCGCTGTTCTTTTAATACATAAGGAAACTGATAAAACATTTATTGTGTGCTATGCTACCCAGGGCAATTATTGGCCTATAAACATGTCAGCAGTTACTTCTCTCTATCATTGTGTGTGTGTGTGTGTGTGTGTGTGTGTGTGTGTGTGTGT
>CM050209.1:24372500-24375000 GCA_027475355.1 Coilia nasus | reverse complement strand
GAGAGAGAAAGAGACCGAAAGACAGAGACAGGAGACAGTCAGTCTTGGATAGAGAGAAAAAGGATAAGAGGAAGCTGAAGAAAGCTAGAACGAGTGAAAGAAAGAGAGATATAAAGTTCTGCAGAAGGAGAATGAGACTGAGAGTATGCTGGATGAAGCGAAAGAGCAAGACAGACAAACAAACACATTTGACTTGTACTGTTGTCTTTTTATTGCCACTAAAACAAAACTCTGTAAACAAATAAAAATTATACACTAAGACTTAAATCGAAAAGAGAGAGAAACAAAGTAAGAGAGCTGTAAGCTGTAAAATGAGTGAGAGAGAAAGAGAGAGAGATAGAGAGAGAGAGGGAGAGAGAGAGAGGGAGAGAGAGAGAGAGATAGAGATAGAGAAATGCAAGCCTGAAGGAGCAATTCAGTGTAAAATGAACTTTGGGTATTTAACAAATGATTACGAATGCAACAGGTTGGCGTAGTTTTGCTCCTCAGCAAACATACCAACTCGTTTTCATGCTTTAACACACCCAAAGTTCATTTTACATTTTACACCAAACTTCTCCTTTAACCCTGTCTCTCAGCTCAGGTGTCTTGCGTGTGATGTGGTTGTCTGCGGGGCCTCCACTGCGGGTCTCACCTGTCAGAAGCACATCTAATGTGAGCTGTCACATGGGGCCCTCACAGCTGGGGGGCCCCGGCGCCACAGGGGGTGGCCCCTCCTCACAGGGGGCCCAGGGGGCACTGGGTCACCAGCGTGCAAGCAAGAGGAAAAGAACTCGCAGGGATGTCACGAAGCGTGAAAGATGTAAGAGATAAAGAGAGAGAAAGAGAGAGAGAGAGAGAGAGAGAAAGAGAGAGATAAAGAGAGAGAAAGTGAGAGAGATAAAGAGAGAGAGAAAGACAGAGAGAAAGATATATAGAGAGAGGGAGAGAAGTAGGGAGGAAGGAAGATAGAGTTAAGGCTTGGATATACTCGCCGTGCGCGTGCAAAAGTGACGTCAAAAATGACATTGGTGCACATCTGGCGCGGCGTTTTCTAGTGCGCGTTTGCCGTGTCTGCACCTCAATTTTTTGTACTTGCGCGCAACAGCCCCATTGAAAACAATAGGCAATGGCTAGTCTGGTTTTAACTTACTTTAGCCTAGTAACTACCAGCCTAAACATGTATTTTCCATTGCTACAAATCAGCTAATATTACTGGAAACTAGTGGTGGGCATAGATTAATTTTTTTAATCTAGATTAATCTAGATTAATCATAAAATTAATCTAGATTAATCTAGATTAAAATGGCTCATTTGAATTCTGCCGAAGGCATTCAGAATATGTGTGCTACCTAAATAATGACTAGAAGTAAGTCTTTGAGAACGGGTTTCTTAAGCCAGGTGGCACAGTAGACCAGGGGCTCATCTCCTGTTTCCAAAATGCATCACTAACTGCTTGAAAAAGCTGTTCTACTTTGATACTTGGTGATGGAAATAAATCATGTTCAATAAAATGTACTTGTGTTTACTAGCTGTTTATTTAGTTAAACATGAACTAAATGAAACATGAAACATGGATTTTGAACTGTAAGCCTACATAAGAAGTTGTGATGAACTGTTTACAGTCAGTAGCTTTGTGTCAATCAGTCCAAGCTCTATTTCTCCTTCGTCCACCAGTCACTTAGGCAGACCAGCTTGTTCACATTTTCTGGTGGCAAAGTAGATCTCCTTTTCTGCACAATATGGCCTGCTAAAGAAAAAAGTCTCTCGCATGGGACAGTTGTGGCAGGAGTCCCCTTCAGTGCAATTCGGCTAAGTATACATCCGCATTAAAATATAGAGGTAGGGTATACATCCGCGCTAAAATATCAAGGTGAAAGCAGAAAGTGTTGAGGAAGGGAGCCGTTTGCTTCCGTGTTCTATTTTCGCAAGGGGGAGGGGGGAATCCCCCTTTATGCAGTGCAGAGCAGATTCTAGGTTCGTTTTACTGAAATGAACGGGACACATGTGGAGTTTAACTAATAAATTGGTCATTACGTTTTTCTGGAGTTGTTAAGGGTTTTTTGGAATCATGTGTCACAATCTGCAACTATTTGTAATAATTTCAAGCCTAATAGTGTAAGTTGTTACTGTTTGGATTTTGAGAAAATTAGCTTTATTTCAGGTCAGGCAGCAACCACTTACTATGTGGTTGTTAGCGCGCTAACGCTAGCGAACTACGCTAACGTAATGTTTTGAATTGAAAGCTGTCACTAACACCCACCTAGATACTGTTACTGGTTATAGTGTAAGCAGACAAAGTAATATAAAGTTATAGGGCTACAGCAATGTATTAAATTCAAGGTGAGCCCAATCGCTGTTAGCGTTTAGCACATGATGTTGTTATAGTTACTACTATTCACTTGAATGAGCTAGAGCTAGTTCGTTAGCTTGCTAGCTCGCTTTACAGACACACTAAATTATTTTCTAAGAGTTCGAAATAGGAATTTGTTGGCATTTTGGTCCCATAGTAACGTATTAT
>CM050209.1:24365000-24367500 GCA_027475355.1 Coilia nasus | reverse complement strand
CTGTAAGCTACGTAAGTGTCGCGCTAAGTGCAAAATAAGCATTTAACGCACAGCAACAAATAATCGAGCCCAGTGCATGATTCATAGCGAGGTTGTTTTATTAGTTCGTCGAACTGGGCCTCATTTCTACCTTTCTGCTGGATGGTGGTGTTATTTTCAGGCTTATTTTCGAGAAAACAAGCCAAGCTAATTATGGATATGGACGAAGTAGCAGTTGCAGCTGTTTGTAGAAACTGCATTATTTCACTAGTAGATGAATACTGCATTAACTGTAGGCTGCAAAAAAAATTATACCTGCAGAGTTAGTATTTCATTAAGTAGGGCCTTCTTGCAGACAAGGTTAGGTGATAAATGCACTTGAATGGAGGGAGGTGTTTGTTCATTTTAATTGTACAGAACTAGTAATAATTAAGGCCCAGAGATTGCATGATAACATTACAGTGTAAAAGCTACATAAACAGTTATAGATCATTTGTTGTTTTATGGATTGATGTTGCATAGTATTTCTAACATCTATACAATATCTCTCCTGCAATCTATCCCTTCTCCTACTTACTGTGTTACTCTCATAAAAACACACTCACTCACACACACACACACACACACACACACACACACACACACACACACACACACACACACACACACACACACACAAACAAACTTGTTGTCCCATACGCATACACACACACACACACACACACACACACACACACACACACACACACACACACACACACACACACACACACACACACACACACACACACCCACACACAAACAAACTTGTTGTCCCCTACTACCATATTTCTGTCACACACAAATGCACATGCACGCACACGCACACAAATTCTTGTGATGCATTGTTCACTGCAGCATATAAATGTGAAACAACAAAAACATACATTGTGACTGGGGCAAAGAAATGTATAACGAATGGTCACTTTGTCATCATCACCAGTCTGCTGTGACAGTAGAGCATTTTACAACCGACCCCCTCCTCCCTTTCCTCAGCCCCGTTAAACCATAAAACATAAAATAAGAAAAATAAATTAAGCTTCCACAAATATATATCAAACCGCCTCGTCGGCTGCGCATGGCCTGTATTTTTAGCCTTCCCGCTCTCTCTCTCTCCCCCTCCCACATTCTCTCTCTCTCTCTTTCTCTCAGATCATCCCCTCTCATTCTCCCCAGGAAAAGCAATCTATCCAAGAGCCCCCGCCCACTATCCTGCCTGCTCTCCCCCACCCAACCCCACTCCCTCTCCCCTCCTCTCCTCTGCCTGTTGGCTAGCCACTATAAATCCTGGCGACAGGAGCGCTTTAATGGATAATTAATTGATGCTGCTGCTGCGCTGTAATAAGACAATAAATTACGACAGAGGGCCAGTGTGCTGTGTCAGTGTGTGTTGCTAATGGCCCTTCAGGGCCCGGGCAGCAGCGTAATAAATTAGACAGGAATTAACTGCTGTGCGCTACGCGCCTCGGCTGCCAGGAAAAGATGGGGAGAGAGGGAGAGAAATAGACAGAGAGAGACAGAGAAAGAGAGAGAGAGAGAGAGAGACAAGGGAGAAAGATAGAAGAGAGTTGGAGACGCAAGAGGAAAGAAAGCTAGGGAAAGAAAGAGAAGGAAGGGGAGAGAGGAGGGTGGGAAAGAAAAAGAGAGGGGAAAAGAACAAGAATGAAGAAAAGGGAGAGAGAGAGACAGGAGGCCAGAGAGGGAGAGAGATGGAAACAGAGAAACGTGGAGACAGATGAAAAAGTGAGGGAGGGAGGAAGAGAGGGAGGAGGAGGAGGAGGAGTGAGAGGATGGGGCGGTGACTGATAGAGCTCCTTGTTGTGATGTAGTGGCGGCATTCGCCCCCTCCGCGCTAGGGTGCTTCTCTCTCTTCATCTTTGTCTTCCTCTCTCATCCGCTCGCTATTCCTCTCTCTTTAGGAACAGAGCTGCTTGGCTAAGCAAAGTACGACAGCAGAGAGCAGAGAACAGGGAGAGGGGGGAGACTCTCTGTGGGCCTGCTTGTGTCACTGCCTGTCCCTCCCTATGGCTTACCTCATCAGCGCAGACGCATGAGTCTACACTGGGGCGACCAGACGTCCCCGACTTTGGTGGTCCGTCCCCGGTTAAATACAAGAAAACCCACTTTGTCCCAGATTTGTCAAGCTAAAACATTACTTATTTTTAATTATATTGACTGTAGAAATTGGAATGTTGCCGGTTTCCAAGGAAACTGTAGGCAAATGTCCCTGATTTTCATCTCTGAGGTCTGGTCACCTGAGTTTACACGACTTTAGACTTTAGAATAAGGTACATAAATAATGATGAGTTCTGCATTGATAACACTTAGTTTATCGTTATGAAGCACTGTTCTAACATTAATAAGTGATTATTTCAGAACTAATAAATATTTATAATGATTTATTGGGTGATTCATTACAAACTAAAGATTATGTCATTACTGTAAAGGTTGTATAAAACATTCCTTTATTTCATAATCTTTA
>CM050209.1:24345000-24347500 GCA_027475355.1 Coilia nasus | reverse complement strand
GTGTGTGTGTGTGTGTGCGTGTGTGTGTGAGAGTGTGTGTGTGTGTGAGTGTGTGGTGGGGAGAGGGTGTATGGTGGTTGGTGTTCATCCCCTTACCTTTCTCCTCTGCAGGCGTCTCCAACCTGTGGGCCCCTCACAGACAGACAGAGACACAGACAGAAAGACAGACAGACACACACAGAAAAACAGGACTGACTGACGGACAGGCAGACAAACAAGTTGCAGGCAGTGGGTAAATTGGCTTTTGTAAGGAGGGGGAGCCCTTCTTTACCCACAGTGGTGAATATCTCACTCTATTGTATTACTGTAAATAATGTAGCATAGGGAGCTCAGCTATCCAGGGTGTAGAAAAGCATCCTGCCAGGTCATCCTCCACACACAGACATAGGCTCTTGTAAGCTGCTATCAATCAGGTCTGCATGCCAGAACCCAGCCAGAGTGGAGAGTGTAAAGAGAGATTTATCATATTATACACACACATGCATGCACACACACACACACACACACACACACACACACACACACACACACACACACACACACACACACACACACACACTCTGTCTGTCGCTCTTTGTCTTTCTCTCTCTCTCCTTTCCTCTCTTACTCTATCCAAACACACACACACACACACACACACACACACACACACACACACACACACACACACACACACACACACACATACACATGGTCTCATAGTACTTCCAGACAGCCATCAGTTCTGCAAATCTCCATCAAAACATCTGTCCATCTACTCTGATTTACTTCAAATAACACCCACGCTGGCTAGAGCAGCTGAGTTGGAGCCATCAGTGTCACACCAATGTCAGTTCAGGGCCAGTTCAGGGCCAGTTCAGGGCCACAGATAAGTAAACAGATCTGATCACACTGACTGGCTCTTTGCATTAAATTGTTTGAGAAAAACAGTATTGATAGTGACATGCAGTATTTGATTTATTCAATGTGTGTTTTTCCTTTTTCCACAGCAAAGTCAACTGGTCACCAGATGAGAAGATCAAACCTTTTTGGCATTCCTCATTTAACCCTTTCACACTGAAAACATCATACAAAACCCATTTTATATGTATTATCTGGCTTTTCCACACTGACACCTACATAAAATTGTGTAATGGAAAAATGGTCTCCATGAGGATCAAGGCACAAGTGCAGTTTTTTTCCTTTAGCATTTGTAAGGATCTCAGAAAATTTACAGCAGAGGTTGCTATCCCTGCTTCAGAAAGACAGACTGTAAAATGGAGAGTTTTCAGTTGTCATCCCTCTCCATGGTTTCTATGGCTGTGTGCAGGCCGGCTGACAGTCTTGGCTGGGCCCGGGACAAGATAATCTAATGCCCCCCTCTTCATATTCCATAATGTAAGGAGAGACCAGTTCTAGGCCCATCCTTTCCCTGGGTCCAGAACAAAAGACCTGTTTGTCCTCCCCTATCAGCGGGCCTGGCTGTGTGTTTTGGGTTGAGTGTGTCAGAACTGGGCCAGTCCAACATATGGCTCACTCATGCACAGTGTACAGTGTCTGCTCTGTTCTGTGCAGAATAAACTCCAGCGCAATGTCTGTTTTGCAAGCAACACATGTATGTTAACATAAAGTTTTGATGGTCAGACTGTCGTAAAATAATCTGATGAAGGGCTGGGGAATGAAATGTTTTAAAATAAATGTGTTGCTTGTGGAAATGGACAGTGTACAGGGGTTTATTCCAGATGCTAAGCTGTACCCCTTTGGTCATTTCCAACACATCTGTTGTTAAGAGGTGTGCTAAATGTTTATTTTCTTCCTAAAAAGTTACACTTAGTAACACTTTATTTTACGGTGTGGGCATTAGAGTGTATCTACCTAATTAGGTGTAGTGATACAACCTGTGTAACAACATGTACTGTAATATCATGTACTAGTGTTGTAATTACAACATGTATTTTGGTTACCCAGGTTCTGCCAGTGTGCCTAATTAGTTAGATACGCTGTAAACCAACACCGTAAAATAAAGTGTTACCAAATGTTCTGTGTAACACATTTAAGACACAGTATGAGGGCAATACCACTGCTATTACAGTGTCTTCCTATGCATCATATGTACACAGTCAATCCCTCCTACAATGGCTGAGGTCTTAATTTACACACCTGTAATAGAGTAGTACTGTGTGTGTGTGCGTGAGTGTGTGTATGTGTGTGTGTGTGTGTGTGTGTATCTAGCCTGTGTTTGTCTTACATCAGGACATGCGACCTTGTCCAATTAATCCCACAAACACACACTTGTACCTTTTACAGTGTCTTCCTATCTATCGTAGGTACACAGTAGATGACTCTTATACTGGCTGAGGTCTTATTTTACACAGTTTTAATAGTCTACTACTGTAAGAGTTGTCTGGTAAGAGAACTCCTGCTGTGTTCAGTGCAGTCTTTAAGTTTCTGCTTGTGTTCAAGTCTTTCTGCTTGCGTTTCTCTCCAGTGTTCCTGTAACAGCAGTACCAGTGTGCGTAAC
>CM050209.1:24337500-24340000 GCA_027475355.1 Coilia nasus | reverse complement strand
GTGATTTATGGGCTCTGTCCCGCCGCGCCAGCACTTTGTCTGTTCTAGCATGGAGGATGAATGGCCTACTGTCAGCCCTGCCTGAACCCTCTCTCCACACACACACACACACACACACACACACACACACACACAACACACACACACACACACACACACACACACACATACACACACTCTGTCTCCCTCACGCACACAAGACTCTACCACCACAGCATTCTCTCTCTTCGCACACACTTACTATCTTTCTCTCTGTTTCATCACACACACAACACACACACTCTCTTGTGACATGTACTCTCTCTCTCTCTCTCTCTCTCTCTTTCTATCTCTCTTTCTCTCTCTCTCTTTCTATCTCTCTCTCTATCTTTCTGTCTCTTACACACACTCTCTCCCTCTGTGCAGACACACACACACACACACACACACACACACACACACACACACACACACACACACACACACACACACACACACTGTCTCACTTGAACACACTCTACTTCTTGACACCCTGTATCTCTCTCTTTCTCTCTCTCTCTCTCTATCCTCCTCTCAAACTCTAGACACTCTATCACTCCCTTTCTCTGCTGCCAATCTTCTACCCCTGTCCCATCTCACCTCTCTTTCTTTCTGTCCATCTCTCTCTTTCTGTCCATCTCTTCTCTCTCTCCCTCTCTCTCTCTCTCTCTCTCTCTCTCTCTCTCTCTTCCTCTCTCTCTCTTCCTCTCTCTTTAGCTACTCACATTTTCACTTTACCTCACATGTCTTCCTCTCTCTCTCTCTCTCTCTCTCTCTCTCTCTCTCTCTCTCTCTCTCTCGGCTGTCTGGCGCTTCCTCGCCTGTCTGTCAGGCCCCAGTCATCCTGATGCCTCTCTTTCCTCTCCTGCCTTTGTGCTTGAATTACCTGCCCATCTCTCCATCCCCTTGTTTCCTCTCCCTCCCTCCCTCCCTCCCTCCCTCCCTCCCTCTTTCCCTCCCTTTCTCCCTCTCTCACTCGCTTTCTCTCTCTTTCTTCATCTTGTCTCTCTCCTCTAATCCCATTCTGCCTCCTTCTTCATTTGTCCAATTCATCCCTCATGTTCTTTCTTTTTCTCTCCCCATCCTCCATCTCGCTCTCATTCTGGCTGTTTTCTCTCTGTTTTTTATTTACCCATCCTTGTGTTCTCTCTCTCTCTCTCTCTCTCTCTCTCTCTCTCTGTCTCTCTCTCTCTCTCTCTCTCTCTCTCTCTGTCTCTCTCTCTCTCTCTCTCTCTGTCCACCCATCTCCTCCCTCATTGTGTACTTGTCATTTTGTCAGTGTTCATCTAGTCCAGGGATCATGGTCTGTGGGAATATGTCTCATGCCAAGCCCCCTCACCCTTCTGCTCTCTCTCTCTCTCTCTCTCTCTCTCTCTCATTCCCTCCCTCCATTTCTCTCTCTCTGATGCTGGTCACTACACAATCAGGGCAAAACTGCTCTCCGTTGCTTTAATCGAGAAGTAACAGAGTGGTGGACAGAGTACCAATGACACAAACCCTTGGCCCAGTTCATTCGGCCACCACCCTCGCTCTTTGCTCCGCCCAGCAAGACTAAAAAGACCTCAAGCACATATGTACGCTGCTATGACATACATTATCATAGGCCATTATTGCTGCTCATTATCTATTGATGCCCTTATGGGATAATGGCTACAAACCGCTCCAGATTTATCACCAGCAAAGGCCGCCAGAGGAGCCCTAAAGTCCAGCAGCAACATTATGGGTCTCGTGAAAGCTGCTGGAGATCGAGCTTCGCAGTGTGACCTCTTAAAGACACAACCAGTGATGTGAAAGGATGTCTATGTCTGCTATTTAATCATGAATATCCTCTTTCTTCTCCTTACTTACATAAAAACACCAAAGAGCCTTTGGCATCTGTATTTTTCCAGCAGAATGAATAATAACACAGTGTTTTTAAAACGCACTTCGTGGGGCATTTATTGCCTTTAATCAGATAGGACAGTTTAAGAGAGGACAGGAAATGAGAGGGGGGGGGGTGGTGGATGGGGATGGGATCGGGGAATGGTCTTAGCCAATAGCACCACGGCTTTCCCCTATAATGCGACCTTAAAACTAATTTAAAGCCAATTAACGTGTACATAAAGCGTTGAATATGTATGTATTTAAACATTTTTGTCTTAAAATACGTTAAAATAACATTTATTGTGGTTTCAGCAAAGGTAGCATATTTGTTAACGTAACTGGTGGGTGATGTCACATTAAGGAGTCATAGTAACCCGTACTTGGCTGAACAATGGAGAACTGGGAGACACTATATGCTATTTCAGCAGTTTGATAGCCTTCATGAGGTTACTATCTGTGGTTATGCCACTGATGTATGTTGTTGTACACTTGCAAGCCCACTAGTGTAAATGACAGGGGGTGGTTCCAGAGCAGGATGATGACGTGCCATAGTACAATCACTAGCCCAAGCAGCACAGTGCAGCAGGAGGGAGCTCTCCATGGGAGTACGCCATGCTGA
>CM050209.1:24325000-24332500 GCA_027475355.1 Coilia nasus | reverse complement strand
GTTTGTTTGTAAAGTGCTTGTCAGAGTGGTGGGGGGGGCTGGGAGGGAGTGTGTGGTTGGTGGTGGAGGGTGTGTGGTGTGTGAGAGAGGAGCATTCTGGGTAAGAGGCGGAGTAGAGGGGAGGGAGTCGGGGGTGGGAGGGGTGGTTGTTGTGAGTGGTGGTGGGGGGGTGGGCGGTTTCATCCCCATTTAAGCCAATTAAATAGAGCTGTCTATTCAGCATCTTTTCCAAAAGGGCCTGTCCGTGTGCCCCGTAAAGGCAAACAGACTCCCCTGACAGGTCTGCCACAAAGGCTGCCAGCTGAGGGGCCTCAGGCCTGGTGACTCACATCATGTTCGTTTTGCAAACTTACCGTGCCTCAGGCCTAATTGAGCTTGTGGTTTTTCACTGTTGTTGAACACAAAGCACTTGTGTGTTGCTGTAGCCTGTTCTGGGGATGTTGTCTAACTGTACCAGGTTGCATGCCGCATAGCCTGAGTTGAGTGGTGGTGATGTTGTAAAAACAAAGGTGGATAAACTATGCATATCCTTGACATTTGCAGTCATAAAAAAGGAGAGTAAATGCTGTTTTAGAGCATTTGTGTGTCAATAGTGTTTTCTCTCCACCTCACTACTGGTGCTTGTGCTAGTTTGCACATATTCCCTCTAATAAGGGTTCTAAGGGTTGTTCATATCAGAAACGGTAACTACGGCGATGTATTTTTTATAATAAATCATTGCGACTTCATTGGACAGCTGCAGACACTTCAGCTATAACCACAATGTCAGGGCTAAATGCTATTGTCGGGAACACTTTCAGCAGAATTTAATGAACAATAAAAGTACTGAGACGCAATAGGAATTCATAATGGCCTGGTTAGACTACATGATATCAGTGTGATTTTGCGACGAGTTTGTTGTCGGGCATGACATGGAACAAAACATTTGGATGATAGTGTGACATACTTAATGAGCTGCGTTTAACTGTCTGTGAGGTTCTGCGACACAGAAAATCAAACAACATGCAAATCCACATGCACATCCATTATATAGGCATAGTTACTGCACCTTACATATTGCACATTTTACTTTTCACCTTCACCAGCTACCAAGAACAGCTACCTCAGACTTCCTTCTTGTTGGAGGCGCATATGTCTGTATGTCTTATGTCTATGTGTTGTTGATGTCTGTATGCACCTCATGTCCATGAGTGTGGCTGGGTGTTTGTGTATGTGCGTGTGCATGTGCGTGTGTGTGTGCGTGTTTTAGTTTAAATAGCACATTTGGTGTCTGGTCAAACGCAATTTTAATCCTCTGTGTAATGCTTGTTACACAGTGAATTGACAATAAAGTACACTTTGACTTTGACTTTTGAGTTTATTGTTAAAGGTTTTTAGTATATATAAAGCTTTATTACACAGGTTCATATAACACATCATACTGCATAAACAGTATAGAAAGAAGATAACAGAAATCTTATAATATGCACATACAGAAATGTGCATAATTATTACAAGATATACAAGCTATTGCACCAATGCCGCTTTAGCCTAGAAGTGAATCTATTACAGCTTCAGCAGGCTGACTAGAGCTTCAATTATGCGGTTCTCTGCCTTGTCCAAGCGACACATAAAACTAAACACCAGCTGTCTTAAGAGTGCCTCACAAGTTGGCGCTCCAGAGGACACAAACTGGCACTATGCCACCTAAGGACACCAAGCAGCAACGTCACTGCATCATTGCATGCTACCTTGAGCCTCAGAGCATACAGAGCACGTAGAAAACTTTCATAAGCTTGTTGGCTTGAGAATACATTTTACAGCGCTGTCGATAGAGGTCTTTGTCATCCGTCCAGTTATCGGATATGACATGACCTATAGGTATTTAATTTCCTCACATACAGTAAGATGGCTGTCCTGTCCCCAAGGCTTCTATGAATAGGCCTATACAGTAATGTATACAAGTCACTTATGCCACTGTGGCCTCACTCTGTTTTTTCCCTTAATGGAGACAGACACATACATCAATCTTATACAGGTACTGCTTTAGCGCTGCTATGTCCTGCCACTCACACATAACACAGTTACAGCACACACGTCACCATGACTTACTGCCATTACATTTGCCTTCAAAACACTGTTTTGTGGATGATTACATCTTCTAGAAATAGGTATGTTTGACCTTATAATCTTTTATTCTGTCATGGGAGTAAACAGTGACCTACTTTTTGTTTGAAAAGTGCCAAAAAGTCAGCAGTAACAGTGTTGCTTGTCAGAAAATAAAACATGCGGCCATTACTGTCAGATGAAAATAACTACAGCCTATTTCTCCATCAGTCATTCTGAGTGATCGTCAGGTCCATATTTAGAGGCTCTTTTTATTGTCCTGAGGCCATGGCAGTGTGTGTGTGTGTGTGTGTGTGTGTGTGTGTGTGTGTGTGTGTGTGTGTGTGTGTGAGTGTGTGTGTGTGTGTGTGTGTGTGTGTGTGTGTGTGTGTGTGTGTGTGTGTATGTGTGTATGTGTGTGTGTGTGTGTGTGTGTGTGCGCGTGTGTGTGTGTGTGTCCATACATCAAACTCTCACATTGTGTTTAAAACGCACACACTTGAAGCACATGCAAATAGGCAAATATTTGCATTGGTTGAATGATGACATCTTAGGGCGGGGGGTGGAGCCTTATTGACCCCGGCCATCTTGTTCACTGTGCTAGTGTGTGTTTTCTGCCTTTTTTTTCCCTCTCCAGTCCTCGACACTAATATCCATCGCATTCATTGCCCTTAATGTCCTTCCGTAAATTAGCCGCTGGATGAAAAAGCAAAAGAAAGAAGTTACAGAGCCTGTCGGCGTGCCAAAGCTGTTTTACGGCGTGCCATAAAGCAGGAGCACTGGCAGTATGGCGTTGCCGAGCGCCGGACCCACAGCAACCACCACCTGGAACAAACTTTTACGAGCGCAAGCAAATTGCCAGTAGTGATTTTCCTATAAAAGCCGGAATGATGGCCTGGGCTTTAATGACTGAGCCAGCGGGCCTCTGATGGCACATTCAAGCACAGCAGAAGGTGTGAGGTGTGTGTGTGTGTGTGTGTGTGTGTGTGTATGAATGCACTGTTGGGGGAAAAGGAGGAAAAAGAAAAACCGACAAGTCAGACAAACAAAGTGTGTGAGAAGGAGATGGGCATGATGAATCTATCTATCCATTCAGTTTGTGAAGGTGTTTCAGGCTCTTGTATATGATGTCGTGATGTAGTTGTAGTGACGAAATGCTATTAGGGACATGTTGTCAGACAGGCTGAGCTTCCACTGTCCTACTCTATTGACAACTGTGGTTATGGAAAGTAAAAAACCGAGGTAAAAAAATATCAGGGTATTCATCAGTGATTGTACCTTTTTGGCCTATAAAATCTTGAACACAAAAAGGATAAGATACAGTTGTACATGTCTGTTACACATAGTTTAAAGTCTTTTAACATTTTTTCCAGGAACTGTTCTCGACTATACAGTATACAGTGCAGTTCAAAACCATTTTATGGACATATTTTACTTAACCTTTAATGTTTCCGACGTGTACAGTGCTGCTTTAAGTGAGTCATTCAGTGTCAATTAAATATGGGTTTGTGGACTTAGAGTGCTGTCAGAACTCATTACCTCACTGTTAGATGTCATGCAATGCCTTATTACTCAGCGGGGAATGGTTTAGACTATGGCTATTATACATAATGACACAAACAGTAAACATGGATGTGGGAGTCTTTGAATCCCTCAAGAAGGCCGTGAGTGAAGAATCAAGGTTTTATGGGTAGTACTTTAGAATAACTACTTTCTAATAAGCATTTATTTTGCATTTGTTAACTCTTACATAACACTTTGTTCATCATTTGGTAACCATTGCTTTTACACTATTTCTCATCAGGCTGAGAGATAGACAGCAGACAGTATAAAGACAAACAGTCAGACATATAGACAGATAGCCAACCGACATCCAGACAGATGTGTGTCAGTATGTTTATAAATGATTTAATGATGAGAAATTATGTAAAAGCAGTGGCTACTAAATTACGAACAGTGTTAACTAAGGGCTCATTTCCACCAAACACTCTGCGTGTACAGCGCGTACCCATTTTCTGTCCGTATTCGTTTAGAATGCACGTTAACAGATTAGACCATTTCCACCGCATGTGTGATCTGAGCGTATTCTGTCCCTATACAAACCTATTGTACACGGATACGCGCTGTACATGCTCAGGTTGGTGGAAATGAGGCCTAAGGGTTAATAAATGCAAAAGAATTATTGCTTATTATAAGCTTATTAGGAAGTAGGTATTATAAAGTGGTACTGTTGTCTGTTGTGAACACTGAAATTACTGAGATACCTGGCCGTGCAAAGGAGTTCTGTTTTTGTTAACTGAAATAGTGACTTAATGCAAAAGAAATCTACTAAACTCACTGCGCCTTCACTGACTGCTATAATGTAAGGAGTTATAATCTGCACATCAGCTAGTAATGAGGAGATTTAAGGAGCCATTTTTCTGTACAGCAAGCAAATATTGGCTATTATTTAGGCTGATAGAAATATCAAGCTCACTAATCAGCGGGCCTATGACATTCGTTTAATTTACTAAATTTACAATTTAAGGTGGGATTTTCTTTTCTTTGTTGCTATGGTGAAGCGAGTGAACATCAGTGCTTGTGTGACCCACCCACTCCTCTCTGTGCCTCCCAGACATCTTTTCTTCTCTCTGTCAGCAGAGCCCACCACTCCGATTTACCCCTGGCACACACACACACACACACACACACACACACACGCGCGTGCCACGCGCCACATTGCATGTCGACAACTCTGTTTGTGTTTGTGTGTGTGTAACAGAACGAGAAAGAGGGAGGAAAGAGAGTTGGAATGTGTCACAGAAAGAAAAAGAGGTTGAGATAGAGAGTAGGACAGAGAGAGACATTCAGAGAGAGAGAGAGAGAAGCAAAGACAGAGAGAGATATTGAGAAATAGAGAGAGAAAAAGAGAGAGAGAGAGAGAGGGAGAGAGAAAGAGAGAAATGTGTATAGAAAAGCTGCCAGCGCCGCCTCGTCTCTGTTTGGTGTCGGCCATGCGGCGCATGGCTCCCGCGCGCGACGTGTCGCCCTGGCAGCGGTAGGCGGGCGATGGGATTGGGCGCCGGGGGCAGGCCGGCGGGAGGGTGGGCGGGACGGGCTCGGGCGGTAATTTACGAGCGTGCTTAAGCGGGCATTATTCTAAGTGCTGCCGGCTCTGCCTGCCTCACCTCACCTCCATTCATCATCGCGCCAGCACCAGCAGACACACAAGAAAGGGGGGGGGGGGAGTCATGGAAAGGAGAGGAGCGGAAAAGAAGAGGGGCGAAAGAATAGAATATAGGAAGAGAAAAGGAGCGGAGGAGGAGAAAGGAGGGAGAGAGGAAAGGAGAAATGGAGACAGAAGAGGGGACAGGAGCGGAAGACAAAAACAGAGAGGAAAAGAGAAGAATGGAGACAAGCGAGAGAGAGAGAGAAAGAGAGAGAACATTCCACGCTATCAGCCTGCATCACCTTAGACGCACACACTCAGACACACACTCAGACACACACACACGCTGCCAGTGTCTTGTGCGTGTCAGCAGCACAGTGGTCCCATCGGGGGATGTGACAGCCCATAGTTCATCAGCTCCCTCATTCATCTTCCTATTCTCACAGTCCCCGCTCTGCTTTTCTCATGCGGCCCGCGTCCTCCCGTACTTACTCACCTTCCTCTTTTAGCATTTATATTCATGCTTAACTATGGCACCCCGTAAAACTTCCAGGCATTTATGCGCTGCAGTGACTTCCTGGAGACCTTACTGCTGTATAACACTGGTGTCTAGGCTAAGCAGTTAGCGCGTCGCATCTTGTTGTTTAGACTGAGGAATGGATGTACGGCTTTAGGCTCGTCCCTGTGGACCAACCTATGGCCTGTAAGCTGTCAGTTTCTACAAATCCAAATATTAGTTGAACAAGGACAGAGAGCTCCAACACGGTGTTAGAGCACAGGCTGTGGCAGTCCCTCCACACTTTGCTAGCATTAGTGCTACAGTTTGTGCGAGGCTGAAATGAAGGCAGAGACATGTGCAGAATAGTCGACAGTTAAGCTGCCTCAGTAACCACATACAGTTAAATGTGGTTACCTGCAACCTGCCAACTGTGGGAAGGAGTTTGAGAGATGGAGAAGAGATATTTCAAACCTAGCACCCTATCAAGATGTATTTATGCAAGCAGCTGAAGAACTAAATTTTTCTTTCTACAGCACAAACTCAAAGGGCTTTTTATATAACTGCAGAGAGGTCATTCCCAAAATGGCCGCCGCTAGCAGCTACTGTAAACACATGTCCTCATGCATCAGGAAGAGAAACTCCACACTCTACCGAGTGTAGCTCCTCGGCCTCAAGAATGATGGCGCATGATTCAATTTCCGTTGTGGATCACGCCAGAGGAAGCCCACACACAACGCCAGCCATTGAGCCGGGGGGAATGCTTTCACTCACTTGTCCAGTCAGGGCCATCAGGGAGGCATTAGCGTCATTGCTAAAATAGCTGCTCTGTAAATGAGCGTGATTAGGCCAGGACAAGGGCTGACTTAGAACTGACTGCTTGAGAGGGGATGGGTGGAATATTGATACGGGGGGGGGGGGTGCGGACGGGGTGGTTGTGGAAGTGCACAGCCAAAGCCAAAAGGAGGTTGAGGCTAAAATAGCTGGGCTGTAAATGAGCACGATTACTGTAGACCACGGCAAGGACTGACTTGAGTACTGAGTACTGAATGGGCTGCTAGATTAACCAGGGTGTTTCTTATTTAAGTGCAGCTACTTAGCCTGTAAATGAATTTGTGCTAGTTTAATGTCTTCTAAGAAAATGAATCCTAAAAAGGCATCCTCTAAAGTGTCTTGGAAATTTCTTCCTTTCTCTCTGTTGTTGTATACGGAACTGGACAATAATGCCATTCCTAACATCACTATGTATAGAGGCGGCTGGAGAGGAAAGAGAGGAAAAGAGAGGGAAAGAGAGGAAGAGAGGGATGTAATTACGCAATCATCTCCCGTGGCTTCTGGGTTATAGCGCACTGCTAAGAGAAGGCAAGGCAAGGGAAGGGTGTAACTCACACACAGGCTCTCTCTCGCTGACTGGCTGGCTTCTTCACTCTAGGCAGGAGTGTGTGTGTGTGTGTGTGTGTGTGTTTTATATTACAGTTTTTCTCTATCGCTTTGGTACATTTTTCGAATCATTCTTGCAATTTGCATAAGATCAAGTGCATTTCTCAAAACAGTTTGGACAAATAGCAAAACACTGTGGATCACCTGCAAAAGCCCGTCTCTTGCTCAAAATCCTTAGTTCATCCCTCAAAAGCAAGTGTTTGTGTCAATATACGTGTCAGTGCCATCAGAATGTTTAGTCATTGTGTCAGTGTGTACGGATAAGACAGTCAAATTCATTAGTCATGTTGGCAATTGAATAGTGCACTTCGAAGGGACATTTTGATGTAAA
>CM050209.1:24310000-24315000 GCA_027475355.1 Coilia nasus | reverse complement strand
AGGCTGAAGGATGGCAGTGTCTCCTGCTCCTGCCCGCTCTATCCAGGCAGAGGTAACCTTGTCATCGGGGGGAGGGCGTCTCCCGTTGTGACGATGGATGGAGGCCGGGGCCAAACGCTGTGTTTGTGTGTAGGGGTGTGTGTAGGTGTGTGTGTGTGTATGTGTAGGTGTGTGTGTGTGTGTGTGTGTGTGTGTGAGTGTGTGTGTGTTGGTATGAGCTGGGGAAAGAAAAGTAGCCACAAGTGATTTTTTCACTCTTTTTCTCCACTGGAAAAGAGGGGATGAGTGATGAATGTCAGAGAGGTCTGTCTGTCTGTCTGTCTGTCTGTCTGTCTGTCTGTCTCTCTTTCTTTCACTCTCTTGCTGTCTCTCTCTCTCTGTCTGTTATTCAAGCCTCTACCTCTCCCTGTCTTACCATCTCTGTCTGTCTGTCTGTCTGTCTGTCTGTCTGTCTGTCTGTCTGTCTGTCTGTCTTTCTCTCTCTCTCTCTGTCTCTCTTTCTTACTGTCTCTCTCTTCCTCTCTCTCTCTCTCTGTTGACAGAGAGTTTGGGCTCTTGAGACACAACTGTCAGCACTTGTGTCAGTCTTTCCCTCTCCCTGTCCTCCCCCCTTTTCTCCTGTTATTCTCTCTTCCCTCTGTATCTTTCTTCCACCTTTCCTCTCTTTCTCTGCCTCTCTCTATCATTCTTCTAACACCCCACATATTCCCAGAAACAGCACTTGAAGAACGCTTTGACAACACTGCAACCACCAGCACCTTAGTGACATCTAGGTAAAATTCCTACTTCTATAGTTGTGGTAAAATTCTCTTTACAAGACATTAGAACTCCACAAGTGTGCAATCGGCTTGAGACTGATGCAAATTGCTGTTTGCAAATGCATTTAAGGTAAGCAGCTATTTCTCATCCATACAATAAATTAATACAAAAAATTAATGAATACACTTAAATGTTATTGACAAACCCTAAATTATTTGACACAACTCTTACGCAATCAGCTTGAGAGTCATGCAAATCACTGTTTTCACATGCATTCAATGTAAGCATTGATTTCTCATCCATGAAATAAGTTATCAAAGACAAAACATCCTAAATCATTTGCTGTGAATTAGAGTACAACTGGATGTAAATTAACCTTGTTTGTACTGAGTCATGGATTTGACAAGTGTAAACCGCCGGTAGATTAATTTGGGTATGACTATGGTATGTACTCCTCTGCAGTTCCTCTTCCTTTGTATAACCCTCCTCAGCACCTCTGTCTCTCCTTCCTCCTTCCGTCTATCCCTCTCTCCCTCCCTCCCTCCCTCCTTTCCTCTAAAAGATGCCTGACTTCCATCATGCATCACTCGTTCCTGGACGAGTACGAAGGGAGGGGAGGAAGAGGGGATGAAATGGCCGTCCTTGTCCCGAGGTCCCCAGCTCACATCCGGAGCGGTGCGCTAATGGCTGTGGAGGTGGAGGTGAAGTGGAGGCCTCCGTAATGATGCCAGGGGCCCAGGACATGCATCAATCGCACAGGGGTCCCTGGGGGGGTCAGGGTTGGGGGGTGAGGGGGGAGGAGTGTATTTTGGGGGGTTGGGGTTCTGGGGGTGTTGGTGGAGCATGACAAGGGGCGGCCCCTGACCCCATGAGCTTCCCGTCGAATCCCTCATCCCTCCCCAAGGATGGGGAGCAGCAGCAAAACATCTCTGTTGATGATGCTGTTACAGGGACAAGAGAGGCCAAAAGAGAGAGGGATAGGGTAGAGTGAGGGAGAGAGAGAGAGTGGAAGAGAGAGTGAAAGAGAGAGAGAGAAAGAAAAAGAATAGACAAGAGAGAGAGGACAAGAGATGCCAAAAGAGAGAGGGATAGGGTAGAGTTAGAGAGAGAGAGAGTGGAAGAGAGAGTGAAAGAGAGAGAGAAAGAAAAAGAATAGACAAGAGAGAGAGGACAAGAGAGACCAAAAGAGAGAGGGATAGGGTAGAGTGAGGGAGAGAGAGAGAGTGGAAGAGAGAGTGAAAGAGAGAGAGAAAGAAAAAGAATAGACAAGAGAGGACAAGAGAGGCCAAAAGAGAGAGGGATAGGATAGAGTGAGAGAGAGAAAGAGAGAGTGGAAGAGAAACAGTGAGTAGGAAGAGAGAAAGAGAGAGTGGGAGAGAGAAAGAGGAGGGGAAACAAAGAAAGAGAAAGAACAGATGAGAGAGAGATGAAGGGAGAGAGTAAAAGAGACAGAGACGGAGAGAGAGAAAGAATAGGGAGAGAGTGGAAGACAGAGGGACCATTAGGCCCAAAGGGGATGGGAAATGAGAGAGAGGTAGAAAGAGGGATGAGAAGAGTGGTAGAAAGAGAGGAGGAGAGAGAAAGAAAGAAAGAGAAAGAAGAGATGAGAGAGAGATGAAGGGAGAGAGAAAAGGAGACAAAGAGAGAGAGAAAGAACAGAGAGAGAGTGGAAGAGAGAGGGACCATAAGGCCCAAAGGGATAAGAAACAAGATAGATAGAAAGAGGGATGAGAAGAGTGAAAGAGTGAGAGAGTGTCATGGGAGTCAATGTTTACTCTGTTCCCTCTGTCCATCACCTTTCTTAGGTGCATCTGAAGTCATCTCCTTTGCTCAGCTTTGCTTCTCTGTTTTTATTTAGCTTTATCTTTAGCTTTCTTTATTTGGTTTCTTGCCCTTTCTCTTGTCTCATCTCTCTGTCTAGCTGTCTGCCTCAGTCTGTGCCCTCCCCAAGACTCTCCAGTCTATCTTTCATCTCTCTCTCTCTCTTCTCATGTCTGTCTGTCATCCCTCCATCACCCCACCCCACCCCCATCCAGTCCGCCGAGCCTCTCAGCTGTTCAAACAAGGCGCTGATATTTGCTGAGCGGCTGTCCTGATATTTACCCAGGGCCGTTCATGCAGGAGAATATAAATGGGCATTATTGCGGCCTGTCAAAGTGCCCGTCCGCCTCGCCGGCTGGCCCGGCCGTCCCCGCGGATGCCTGAGTGTAATTGGCGCGATGGCAGGATCCGGGCGCGCCTGGTTGAGACGCCGGCTGGCCGTGGCCTCTGCGGAGCCCTGCATTGTTCCACTCGCTGTCCCTCCGACATCTTTGTTGTTGTGCTCAGCTGGGTGCCTACAAGGTGGACAGGCCCCTCACACAGCTGACAGGCCAGTCTAATGTAAGGGCTAGCAGTGTGTGTGTGTGTGTGTGTGTGCAGTCATGATGACAGCTAAGATGGGTGAGAGAGAGAGAGAGAGAGAGAGAGAGAGAGAGAGAGAGAGAGAGAGAGAGAGAGAGAGAGAGAGAGAGAGAAATAGTGTGTGCGTGTGTGTGTGTGTGTGTGTGTGTGTGTGTGTGTGTGTGTGTGTGTGTGTGTGTGTGTGTGTGTGTCTGTGTCTGTGTCTGTGTTGGTTGCGTTCTACTGTCCCAGATAACAGGGAAATCTGGATGAAAATGATCTGAGCCAAATCTATTTGTGTCTCTTGAAAGCATTCCCATAATCCAGGTGGACTAAAGCTCATCAGGTGTATGAATAACAAGAAGCTGTGGTAAATGTGTTAGCACAGCTTACGCTAGCAATGCTAACAGCCTCATAGCCTTAACATTATACCGCTAGCACTTGTACATATCTGGCTTAAAGCAGTGAAAGCACAATTCCCTTTCACTAAAACGCCAACTCCTCAGAGAGATCTATGATTACACTCATAGACGTATATACATGGATGCTGCATTGGCTATGGTGGGACGTGCAAAAAGCTCTGCCATCTTGGAACAGTAGCCTACTAGCAGAGGTAGTGGTGCATGGATGCCTATGAAGGGAGGAGGTGCTCCTCAATCTCAAAGTGGAATTATTCACTGAATTTCAGCCCAATTTCCAACGGTTTCATTTGATAAAAACATCACATATGTAGCTACGATAAAGAGTGCTTTTATATATTATAAATTATTATTTTATATATTATTATATATATTTATATAAAAATGTCTTTGTATCTATCCTGTCTGACATTTGTTACAAACAAACTCTGTAAATACAGCTTTTATTGTGTAGACACATCACTCTTCTATAAATGTAATGCACTGTAGGAGCAAGTTGTACTGTTCCAAGATGGCTGCCCTGTAAGCACGTCACTCAAGTGGTGGCAGCAGTCAAAGGGGCATCTATTTAGAGTATATATGTCTATGATTTCACTAGCACCTTATCAACGCAGCCAAATGAGAACCAAACGTGTTTTAGTTCACAGGAGCTCGCTGGCCTGACTGGACTGATTTGGATATTATTGTTTGGTGAAGTGTGCTAATGGAGACGTGTGAATTGATCCCAGCTGTCTGCTTCTCAGTGAGTGAGGAACACAGCAACAGCAATAACTCATATGGACAGGCATGTGTGAGCACTGAAAACTGGGTTGTCTGTGAATCTGTCCAATATGGTCTTGTTCTTAGGGCATATACTGGTTGTTTGACAGAGATTACACACTCAGTGGCTCACATTTAATGGCTCTGCATTTGAATGTTTCTTTTTGTTGTCAGCACTGCCATTTTGTACAAGGCACTGCTTTTGTTTTTATAGATCTCTGCTATACAGAGTTGTTTTTTTAATTACATTATTAGGGTGTATTTGGTCTTTGAGAAGATACCAGAGCCATGCCAAATTGCCATATCTACATGAAATTTACTGGTTTGTTTGGCACCTGGTTTGCATGTGTGTGTGTGTTTGTGTGTGTTTCCGTGTGTGTGTGTGTGTGTGCGAGTGTGTCCATGTGTGTGTCCTTCTATCTGGCAAGCCAAGTGTATCTCACAACGACAGTAATGTACAGTACTGTAACGACAGTAAACACTTTGTCACATTGCTTTAAAACACACCACCGTGTGAGTGTGTGTGTTTGTGTGTTTACTTGTTTGTGTGGTGCGGTGTGTGTGTGTGTGTGTGTGTGCTTACCTTCCGGTGTGCCATCTCCACAAATTTACAAGCCGCGTTCTCAATCCATCCATTCTAATTTCATCAGGAGATCCACAGGGCCTGTGAGAAAGCTTTAA
>CM050209.1:24292500-24295000 GCA_027475355.1 Coilia nasus | reverse complement strand
ACACACACACACACACACACACACACACACACACACACACACACACACACACACAGTTGAGGATCTCTCTTCTTATCTCTCTTCTTATCTTAATATCTATTTATATCTTTCTTTCTTTCTTTTTATCTATCTATCTATCTATCTATCTATCTATCTATCTATCTATCTATCTATCTATCTATCTATCTATCTATCTATCTATCTATCTATCTATCTATCTATCTATCTATCTGTCTGTCTGTCTGTCTGTCTGTCTGTCTGTCTGTCTGTCTGTCTGTCTGTCTGTCTGCCTGCCTGCCTGCCTGCCTGCCTGCCTGCCTGCCTGCCTGTCTGTCTGTCTGTCTGAGTAAGGCTTTTGCTGTCTAACAATTTTTTTGTCTCTGTCTACATATTTGCTTTTAATAGTGGCACATGATTCTCCACACCTTTTCTAATTAAAAGCCTGTTTGTGTTAGAGCTCTGCATGTGTGTGTATGTGGAGACAGTGTGTGTGTGTGTGTGTGTGTGTGTGTGTGTGTGTGTGTGGTGTGCATGCGTATGTGCACGTGCTAATGCAGGCGCAATTATGTATGTGTTTAACCTCTTGGCTCTCATGGCGATTAAACACCGCTGGCTAGCTGGCTGACATCATTTCCAGGAAGGGGCTCTCACTCCAAATTAAATTCTGATTGGTGACACTTTAATGCTATTAGGAAATTAACCTCGCCGAATAGGACACGCCAAGACAGGGCCCTCGTGAGTGGCTACAAGTGATGACGGCCAACACCAGTGACGGTTTGTGTGCGAAACCCCACTTTGAGGCTTTATTTTCATCGAATGGCATCCGCGCCGTCAACATCGTCCTTTCCTCTCTGGTAATTAGCGAAGAAGTGGGAGAATGGCGACAGAACCGTGGGTGGCGAGACTAATAAGAGCGAGATGAGATGACAGATGCTTTGCTGTGTAATGATTTAGTTCATTAGAAGAGCTGCGTGAAAGTCTGTGTACAGAACGGCCTACAGAAAAACAACAAACAGCAAAAGCCTATCACTGAGTTCGTCCAACGTGTAGCGTTATATAACTAGTTAGTGGTGTTAATGTCCAGATGGATGTAGTAGTCCTTGTGAAGTCACAAAAGGGGAAAGCACAAAAAACAGGGCCGAGCAAAAGAAGGTCATTCATAAAACACAATTCATATTCACTGGTGATTCAAATTGTCTTGTGAATGAGGAGATAAATAAGCAAAGACAAAAATAAACATCATTTCAAACATGTACAGGCCCTGGAGAAATGAATGTTTTCTTGACAAAAAGAGTGTTTCAAAGCCCAGGTGGTCTTCAGCTCAGAGAGAAAATAAAGAAACAATGGAAAAGTTTATTGGTTTATTAGACACAAAAAAATCAACAGAGGAAAAGGGGCAGGGTTGGTAACCTTTATCCTCCTTTTGTTCTGGCTCTAAAGCTCTCTGTTCCCTGTGCTCATTCCTCTGCTTGCTGTGCCTGTCCTCGCCTCCATTTTCTCCCTCTCTACCTCCCTCTCCCTCTCCCCCTCTCCTCCTCTCCTCTCCTCTCCTCCTCCCTCCGCCTCCACTCTTTTCCGCACACGCTCCGTTTTTTAACAAATGAATTATGAGTGTAAACAGAGCCCATGAATCAGGAGCTAACAGGAGGATGCGGCACAGCGCAGGGCCATGCATCAAAAGAGATGAGCCTGGAGAGAAAGGGAGCAGGAGAGAGAGAGAGGGAGAGAAAGAGAGGAAGAGAGAGAGAGAGGGAGGAAGAGAGAGAGAAAGAGAGAGCAAAAGAGAGAGAGGGAGAGAGAGAGCAATGGAGAAAGAGAGGGAGAGGGAACAAGGGAGAGAGAAACAGAGCAAGGAAAAGAGAGGGTGAGAGAGAGAAAGAGGGAGAGCGAGATGAAAAGAGAGAGAGAGGAAGAGAAGGATTATGAGAAAAAGAAAGAGGGAGAGAAAAGAATGATGGCAAAAAGAGAGAGAGAGAGAGAGCAAAGTAGGAAAAAACAAAGCGAGAGAGCCAGGGAGAGAAAGAGAGAGAGAGCCAAGGAGAAAGAGAGAGAGGGAGAGAGAGAAAGAGAGAGAATAAGGAAGAGAAGAACAGAGCAAGCAGGATAAAGAATGGGTGGAGTACAGGAAGAGAAGTGGTGGTGGGTGAAGCCAGGCGCTGCATAGGCAGCAGGAGCAGAGCTGCTTAGGGCGACATAATGTATATATTGTCTGGCCATCATTTGCATGCGGGTGCAAGTGGGGCTGAGGTAAATTTTATTAATGGCGGCGCGCATTGCTGAGGCGTGTAGGCATATTCATCATGTCACTGAGGCTAATTGAATTGCAACTGAATTACAATGAGCTGTGATTCGATAAAGCTCATACTAATATGGTCTATGAGGACAGGTCGGCATCCCACTCCTCTCCACTCCTCTCCTCTCCTCTCGCACGGCAGTATGTCAACCACCTCGTCAGCCAATCACTTGTCCTTAAACAAACCTACTGTATAAAACTCTATCG
>CM050209.1:24245000-24287500 GCA_027475355.1 Coilia nasus | reverse complement strand
TTTTAAAGAGATAAAACATCATAAAATCATTTGATTAACACCCAGCAGATGCTCACTGATCCACTGATGCAAGTATGAAAGCTATTTCCCATGGACACAAAAAGGTGTAATAAAGCAGGAGATTGAAAGCTGAAGCTTTGCATCTTTATAAATAACTACGAATGTGTTACATGAACCCGCATGTCCACATCCATGCAGAAACACTCTCTGAACCCCTCTGTTAAAACTAGACAGAGCACACACACAGTTATTTAATACTGACAGCTATCAGAGGCTGAACGCAGCAGTGAAAGCTTTAGTATAAATACATTAGGAACCATACATTCAATCACATACAGATCTGTCCAAATCATACCATGAATTTCCTAACTTGAAACCAAAACAAATACACAGGGAGTTTCTGGAGAAATACTACCACCTGGTGGCTATACCTCACTGCTGCAGTCGCAAAATTTCCCTGCATAGTGAGGATACTCACTCACAGAACCTGAGCCCTGTGGGTCCACATTGATGCTAGGGGCCAGTATTTGGTAATCTAACTCTGGTGTTTAGTGATCTGTCTGACTGGTGGGTTGGTGTCCGTACTCAAAGCGAAGCCGCAGTTCACCCACCCTGGAGCGAGGCAGGATGTCAGGGATCCACTCGATCACAAACGGCGTGGGCTCCTTCTGCCCAGGAGAACAGAGGCCTGAGGACAGAGCAGAGTCTCCGATTGATTTCCTTCACCCTCCACAATGATACAGCAAAAGCTACTGCTAGGCAGGATACACTTCTAACATGCGCTTGACTGCTTAATGAAAATCTACCTCTAGTCTGGATACGTAAGCATGTGTTAGGAGTGAAAACAACCACCTTTTACATATATTAATAAATTCAGGGCCAGTGTGAGTACACCGTCTTTACTTTTTTAGCACATACACTCATAAACATGCTTGTATGTATACACAGACAGACACAGGTACACACACATGCACACACACACACAAGATCACCCATACAGGGAGCTCTAAGGCTTCTACCCACTACAGACGGCAGGTAGACGCACTTACACGCACTTGCACACACACACACACACACACACACAATCACCTATACAGGCAGCTCTGGGGTTACTACCCACTACAGATGACAGGTATGCACGCGCGCGCGCGCACACACACACACACACACAAACACACACTGTGAGTGTACAAACGATATTGGCACTTACCCACTTTGAGGAAGGTGTGCAGCTCGAGGGGCCGGATGGCCTGTGGCCTGTCTGTGCGGCCCAGCGCCTCTGGCAGGGGCTCAGCGGGCACCTCTGGGCAGGCGAAGGGTGAGTAGGAGCCGTCGCTGTTCCTCACAAAACTCTGCGACAGCTTTAGGGGAAGCTGGGAGGATGGAGGGACATTGGTGGGTGGGGGTGTAGGGATAAGAGGGGCAGAAACCAAAAACACAGATGGCAGGAGCAACAGTTTTTTCATGGGCTGATTCAAGACATTACTTCACAAAATAATCTCTGAGAAGTTTGGTGATACATACTGTTTGATAGTTAATAACCACTACTTACTGACATACACGCACGCACGCACGCACGCACGCACGCACGCACACGCACACACACACACACACACACACACACACACACACACACACACCACATCAGAAGTATAACTCTAATAACTCTAAAAACATTTTAACTCTAACAATGTGCTTATCAACTGGGACAGTGGTGGCCTAGCGGCTAAGGCATCGGACCTGTGACCGCAAGGATCGCAGGTTCGAATCCCAAGTCGCCAGTAGTGCCACTGAGGTACCCTAAGCATGGTACCGTCCCCACTCACTGCTCCCCGGGCGCCGTTGTCATGGCTGCCCCCTGCTCACATGTGTGATGGGTTAAATGCAGAGGTTGAATTTCGTTGTGTGCACTGTGTGCTGTGCCGTGTGATCACAATGACAGAAATGGGAGACTTTCACTTTAATACATTCACAATATAGCTATATGTGAAATAATGTCATTAAGATAAAATAATTTCTTTGTAGTGAAGACAAAAATATGAGGCAGCCAGATAAACAAAATGTGAAAATTAAAACATTAAGTTAAAAGGCCAGTGCTACAGGGTGAACGTACCTCTGGAGTGTCAAAGATCTGTTTAACGTGCATTAGGTTGGTGATATGCCAGGTGTACTTGGAGAAAGAACCCAGAGGTGGAGCATCTTGGCGGATAAAAGCTGAAATAGAGAAAGAAAACAAGACACAATGGCTTTTGTGGGATTTGACAATAACTTTTCATAAGTGCCTAAAGCATAACATTTTAAGGCCAAAGTTATTATGACTATGTGCTAGCAAATGTTAAATGTAGCCTACTGTCCCATGCTTGATTTCAGGCACCATGCCTGAGATCTTTCAGCCCTGCTTATTAATAGTCTTTCTGAATATATTGGAAACATGTGAAAAGACAAACACGCTTTGTCAGTATGACACAATTGAGTATCTTTCAGCACCATGACATATTCAGTGGAGAAACACTGCACAGTCCTTGACATGTTTCCAATAATTAAACCACAAAGAGTAGACACTGGAAAACGTTGCACATTTTAACATCGATCCGAAGTTTGTTCCAAGACACATTTCCAAAAGACTCAGTTTCATTCAAGCTGAGTGCACCACTTCTTCTCTAGTCAAAGGTAGGGTCACCTTACATTGAAACACCTTATGTCAATGTACATTATAGGTCATTTAGCTGACACTTTTATCCAGAGTGACATGAGGATACACAGGGTACAGGGACCTCCTGGTCTCAAAATCCAACTCCTCAGCCCTCAGGCCACAGCTGCCTGCCAGAGCACTGTCCCTCAGAGCATGTCGTAATTTACACAACAGCCTAGTCTACCAATACAGTATGTGTTAACATGCAGAGATTGTACTCAGTGGTTATAAATTTGCTTTTGTAAGGAGGGTGAGCCCTTCTTAACTCACAGTGGTCGACATCTCACTCTACTGTATAACTGTAAATACTGTAGTGGAAGTGAGGAGTTGGAGCTGAACTCCAGAGGTCTCCGGCCCAATTTGGACTCTGACTGAACTACCTAAGAATGACTGAAGAAGCAACTCACCAGTGTTGGAATTAACAAGTTGCTTCCTTTTACTAATGTTTGTTTGTGTATGGAGATTGTATCTAAGCATGATTGTAGGGGCCACTTACCAGCGGTGGAGTTGGGAAGTCGCCGCTTTTTACTGCCCAGGGAGAGGCGCTGCTGCAGGGCATTGAAGAAGGATTGTGGGATGTGGAAGACCAGGGGCTCCGGCTTCCCTAAGGTATTCACAACACAGCTGTCAGTATGTCATCACCAACAACACTACGCCACTAGCAGCATGAACACCATTAGTGTATTCACAACGTAGTCAAAAAACAGGGCTTTGGGACTAATGAAGACACACCAAGGATTAATCATTTTCAGACAGGCTCAATGATAACATGTCAATGTCAATGTCAAATTATTTATAAAGCACTTTACAAACAACAGCAGTTGACTGCTGTAAACAAAATCCTTTGTTTTGTTTTACAGCAGTTGAGTGCTGTAACACAAAACAAAGGATTGATATGACACTATATGAATTATTCTGCTATCACTTCTTTGTAGTTGCATACCTACATAAGAAATACATATTACTACGATGCAGATTACAGGTGTGGAGTGCATGTGTGTTACCATCAAACTGGTAGTGCATGGCCTGGTGGATCTTCTCATTGACGCTGGCCAGCCACTGCTGGAAGAGCAGGGAGACATGGGCCTCGTCCACAGGCTGGCTGTTCCCTACTGGGCAAACAGAGTCACACAGACTAAACTGACACAGCAAGTGGAAGCATGTGTTATATTCACACCAAGGTAACAGATAACAGATTTTACAGGCTGGATGCCTTACATTAAAGACCCACATAATATTACAAAAATAATATTGTCTTTAATTCTTTAAGTTCCTCATACTACAGAAAGAAAGAAAGAAAGAAAGAAAGAAAGAAAGAAAGAAAGAAAGAAAGAAAGAAAGAAAGAAAGAAAGAAAGAAAGAAAGAAAGAAAGAAAGAAAGAAAGAAAGAAAGAAAGAAAGAAAGAAAGAAAGAAAGAAAGAAAGAAAGATACTAAAAATTTGAGCGAATATGAACATTGTTACAAGGTAAAATTAGATATCAAAATGGTGACACCACAAGGTGGTGCTTTCTGTACTTGGATGCTGTAGGGGTGCCAGCTTAAAGTGCAGAGGCACCGACCATGCCATGCTATACTATGCTAAACATAGCATAACATAAACAACATAAACATAAACATAACATAACATAACATAACATAAGCAGGTTAGGCTTTAGTCCTGACTTACTGAAACCTACTGTAAAAAGCGGTGAAAAGCTGTTAAGCAGCATAATTCCACTGCGCAGTAGAAATGACTTCAGGAGTTTTTCCAGATCTTTCTGGACACAATTTTCAACTTTATTTCACATGTTAACAAACCAAGCATGGTTTCCATTTTACTTGGTCTGTTGTTTTGGTCAGGCATCAGAGTAGTCATGGCGAATACAGTACAGATGTGTAGCCAGGAGAACCACATCATTTCAAATTGTTGAGTAGAAGAGGGTTTTGGAAATTACTACAAATATACAAACATAATCGATCAACACACAAAGACACAGTGGAACTGAAGAAAAAGTAAAAGAACCTCAACCACAGTCTGCACATCAAAAAGCTCCCATTGAAAAGTTTATTTATTAAATTACATGACATGACATAATAAATAAACCATTTATATTGAAGCTCTTTGTTCTGCGAAATTGCATCTGATGTCATTTGGATCGCACACTTTATTTCCTGATCCTGCAACCATCCAAAAATAGGGGCTGGGTGTGTGGGGCTCCAAACTCCATTGAATATGAAAGGGTGGGAGAAAACAAGACAAAACAGAAACAGAAAAACTAGGGAGGCTGGCAGACCTGGGGCTTTGGGCCCAGTGGAAGGAGTGTGTCTCCGGACGCTGGGCCTTCTGGGCCCAGAGGTCAGAGCACCGGCCTCCCTGATAGCCAGAGTGGGAGCAGCCACTGAGTGGAGACGGAGCAGAGAAGAGGAGATACATGAGAGAGAGAGAGAGAGAGAGAGAGAGAGAGAGAGAGAGAGAGAGAGAGAGAGAGAGAGAGAGAGAGAGAGAGAGAGAGAGAGAGAGAGAGAGAGAGAGAGTGTTAGAGAAAGAAAGGAAGGGGGGAAATGCAGTGTGGGTACAGCAGAGAAACACAACAACCAGAGACACCGGAAACAAGACAGGGACACAGAAGAAAAATGAGATAGACAGCACATATTAACATATATAGGAGAAGGACTGACAGAGGTGAGATAGCAAGCTGACAGACTGACTGCCTGACTGACTGACTAATCACAAGGTGGTTGCTGAGAAGGTAAACAAACAGCCATAAGAGAGACAGATACTAAAAACAGTGTAGAGACCAGTGACAAACACAACAAGCAAGAAAATGCAGTGAATAGAGTTTCATGTTTCACATTACGGAAGGTGTTTTCAGACTGCACCTAATCCTGAAATGGCCGACATGTTCATACCAAAATTGAGAGCGCTTGGGAACCGAAAATGTGGTTGCATTATGGTATGAATACGGAACGTTTACAGGCAAGCAATTCGGTTCCCAGTGTAACTGGTGCGAGAACCGGCTCCGACACTGGGTAGGCCGGTGTAAAAACTGCTAGAGAGAGTGTGTGTACTTTGCCATTTTCAAACAAAGTACAAAGTACTTTAAAAGCTTGTATTTGTAATACTTCAATTACATGGTTCAATGTAATTTTTTTAACAGATTTTAAAAGATGTTCAGTTCCTTACACTTTGTGCATATTGATATACATTTAACATCAATTTTGCTATATAATTTGTACCAACTGAATAGTTGTCAGGTTATTTGGAAGTGAAATGGTTGGGGTATTAAAATCAGTTTACAAGTGCCTCTTTTTGTATCAGATAGCCTACTAAGTCTTGTCTTTGCCCTCACAATTTTACATGAAGAAAAATTATTTAAAAATAATTAAAAGTGAAAAGCATTACACCCTGATGAGACAGGAGTGAATCATGTAGCATGACAAGGAAAGTAAGCTGACCTGTGATTGGCTCCTCTGCTTTCAGCCTCTTTGCCTTGTGCGCTGTGATTGGCTCAGGAACAGACTTCACTTCAGATGAACAGGAGCCAAGTGCTGAGGACCCAAGGCTCACCTGCAGTCCTACAAACACACATGCATGTTCAAAACACACACACACACACACACACACACACACATGCACACACTCACAAACACACTATAAAACATATTCATATTTACTTACACACAAACACACATAATATATTATACATGCACATTTCACATAATATATTCATTCAGGCATACAGACACACTCATTCAGGCTTCAAACAGTGTGATGTCATACAACTATAACATTTCTTGAATGCCAAAACTACCATGGATTACCATTTGAAGTGTAGTTGAGGAAGTGAGCAAATTCCACGGACAGTTTATCATCACTGGCAAAGGCCCAGACGCAGGCGTAGAAGTGCAGGCAACGCGGCGTGGCTCCTACGGACGCGACGGAGAGAGACGAAACTTCCGACATCGCCGTCTCCTTGTCCTCCGTGCAGCCCAGGCTCCCCAGGTTGGCCAGCTTCACCCCTGGAGGTCCTCCTCTGGCCCCAACCCCAGCACCCTGATGGCACATGCACCGAAAGACCACCCCGGCGCCCTCCCCCTTCTGCCCCGCAGCGCCACCCCCCACGGTGCAGTGCAGGAGCCCCAGAGGCTGGGCATCGCTCACGTGACACTTGACCACCAGCGAGCTCCGCGACACCCGCTGCACCAGGGGGCCCGGGCTGTCTGTGGCCAGCCCCCACAGCTCCTGCCGGGCATGGGCCGCCACCGGCACCCCCTCCAGCACAGAGCTCTTGAGCGGGAGCGGTGTGGCCACCTGGCCCGCGGGGCACTCCATGGCCTGGTGCACGTGACCGCAGGGGCTGTCCGATGCCTGGGGCGAAGAAGAGGAGGGTGGTGAGGAAGAGGCTGTGCCCCCCCGCTGGCCCTGCTGCTGCTGCTGTTGTTGTTGTTGTTGTTGTTGACGCCGGCAGGCTGGCAGGAAGCAGCGTCCGAGGCTGAGGCGGGTGAGCAGGGTGCCGTCCGTGGTGGCGATGGCCGTGTCGGTGAGCGTGAGCTCCACGAAGCCCCTCTGCTCCAGACCCCGACCGCGCTGGCGCAGAGAGAACACCTGAGGGGCCCCTGCTGCAGAGGAGGAGGAGGAGGATGAGGAGGAGCAGGAAGATGCCGACGACGAAGGTCCTCCGCCTGCACCAACATCCACAAATGCACCCCCTCCTCCACCCGCCACGATCCTCACCACCTCCGAGCCTCCTCCTCCTCCCCCGCCCTTCTTCGCTGACCTCCGAGCTCCAGAAGCAGCGGCCCCATCGCGGAAGACTGCACCGCAGGCCTTGTTCTTGCAGCTGAGGCCCCGTGTGCCGTTGTAGATGCCACAGTGAGGGCACTTGCGGATGCCACGCAGAGTGGGCTTCCCCAAGTTGGACAGGAACGCCGGAGTCTTCGTCCTGTCCCTGGGCTTGGCACACAGACTGTTTGTGGAGGTGGTCTGTAGCGCTGGGGAGACAACTGGTTGCGCCAGTGGCAACGCTGATTCTATGGGATGGCTCTCCATCAGCCTATTGTGAAGCCACTGCTCCAACTAAAATAATTATTATAATAATACATATATTAATTTTAAAATGTAACATAATGAGATATCATGAAACAATGTACAATATATATTAACAATTGCACACACACCGAAGTGCGCCTAGCTGTTTGAATATTGTAGGCTACAGCTTGCTGACACCGGAAGAAACTTATTACATTACAGCGAGGCTATAATTTAGGCTACAATGTTGCAGGCCGGGGATACTTTAAGAACGAACAAAAAAGGAGGCAGCAAACGTTTTTTTTTTAATTTTCAGTTATAATTACTTATTATTCGACCTTGCTCGTGCAGTGGCAGGGTTGTGCTGTACTTTAAATAATAAACCACTATTTTCGGAGCCTGTACTTCATCTACTTATTTTGCATTTAGAGGTTCGTAAACTTGCAAGTAGGGAATGCAATAAACAAATTCAGTTGTTTTGACCTCAGGCGGAATTCTCCTCCGTGTGCCAATACAAACTCTCAAACATTCGCTTATGTGCCTACCTTTCAAAACCTAACGTCGTGGCGCTGTATGGTCAAGACTTGCATGGAACAGCGGGCTACATTTTCGTCTCAGCCGTCGCCATTGCTCCTTACAACCGAGCCACATGACTGCGGCTGTAACGAGCCCTGTGGTTGGCTCGTGGCTGCTTACGCAAGCTAGAGGGTTTGTCACACTACAGTAGTTTTAAAGTGAGGTAGCCTATGCCTAAAATATCTAATTTTCCTCACCCCACAAACCTTAAAAAGCAACATTATGCAAACATTTTCATTCATGTATATGCATATTTAATATCAGATGGTCTACATATCTGAAGACTACAATAACCAGGTTCATTTTATACCTGAATGCAATCATACAAATACTCCCTCACAGCTCTCCTAAACATAATTGCATAAAGAAGAGACAGTACATCTTCCTTTTAAAGTGTGTTGGTACGCATCAGCATTTTTTAATGGGACAAAGCAAGAACACATGATAGTAGCATCAACATTATTCAAAAAACAAAAAAAACAAAAAAAAACATAAGGTCTGAAAATATCCTTAGGCACTGCCTACTCTCATGATACTCGGTTGGTTAAAATGGAATCAACTCAAAATAAGGCAACACGATGGGTCTCATCCAACGCTAGTTTAAAATGACACCTGGAGGGTGAAACAGTGCAAAATATCGATCCACCCAGGCTCTTCTCCTGATGTGCTAATCACTACATTTGAAAAACAAACACACCAAAAGTTTATATTTCATTGACTTATACACAGAATTATTGTAATTCTACATTTTTTTTTTCAGTTTGAGTCTTTTGCACTGCATGGCAATGCTGTCACAAAGGCCCTCCCAGTCCCCTGAAACAAACAAAAAGAAAAGTGAAAAACTCCTGGAAGATTCACATGTTGCACTGTTTCTATGTCAGCAAAGACCACATTCAACAGTGGCACTACCGCCAGGCATTAATTTACACAAGTCAACCCTCCAACATCCAAGACCCCTACCCAACCAAAGGAAAAAAAAAGCTGCTTCCATAATTAACATCTGAGTTTTCTTTATACAGCATCAGAACAATTGAACAAACGTTGGTTTGGTTATTTACATACAAAACAGTATATTTATAAGCCCTCCATGACAGGAAAAAAATGTTGAAAAAGAAAAAAAATGTGGAATGCAAAACAATTTTAAAATACCTAGAATTTGTGTAACATTTTTTTCCTCAGTGAAAAGGTAACCAAGAGTAAGTTATTGTGCAACATTTGTCTGCCGTCAAAGAAAGAAGAATGGCAGTAATCCCTGCAATTTGTTTTGTTGAGAAATTGAATATCTAATTTAAAAAATACAACAGTTGACATCCATTTTATTCATAGTTTTTTACAAACATAAAAAAACCAATAGGCTCATATTTCACATGATTCCGTGATGTCGGCGCCTTTCATGAGAACTGCAGGTAAAAACGAGTCCCAAAATGAAGTAAAGGAAGAAGGCAAAGCTCCATTCATACCAGATCAGCAGTTGAAAATGCTCAAAACATAAAAAGCAAAATGGAAAAGAAAAATTGCGGCTGTGTAATGCATTTTATTCGTTTTATAGCACGTTTGCTTGAATTAAAAATGGCATAGTCCTCTCTGATTTAGTCGGTCGGACTCCAGGCCGAAGACTGTAAATGTGTGTGTGCCCTGTCAGTATACATACATTTGTGTGTGTGTGTGTATATATGTGTATTCAAAAAATGTGTATGTTTAAATCCCATGTGGTTGGACACCTTTGGGGCCCCCCACTGACACAAAATGGGGGAACTTGATTTGTATCGTCCGCCCACATTTACATGGAAAAAATATTACAGGTGGAAGGTGTCAGGAAACAGTCAAATGGCAACACGCGGCTCCACAAACATGGACACCTGGATGACTGGAAACCCTCAAGGGGGTGTGGGGGGGCAAGGGTCCTCTTTTAATCACCCCCTCCCATTGGCAGAGGCTCCCACCCAACCCCTTGCCCAGGCCACAGCAGAGGTGTCTGAAGATGTCGAAACGAACCCCCTTCCCCCTCCCTGCCCCGCCCCGAATCGCTCAGTTGGTTCAGTCCGTTCAGTGTGTGTGGTACCCGGCCGTGCCCATGCCGGACTGGTTGGCAAGCATTGTCCCGTTGACCCCCTGGGCGGGCTCCACCATGCCCCCGTTGCTGATGGCGCCCACGCCCGTCCAGCCAGCGCCGGCCTGTAAATGACTACAACACACAAAAAGATGTAAAGTAGTGAGTAATTGTGGCCTTTAGTCCTGGCAACAAAATGTAACACTATGAACATACTTGTACATTTTTCTCCATTCTTCTGTAAGAACACTGATTTAACGTGGGACCAAAACATTAAATGAAATTTTAGAACCCACATGCTTCTTTGGCGTTTTCTGACCGGCTAGTTAACTACCTGTTGATCAGCTATGCTACCCAACTAATCGGAGCTCCGACAACAAATGAAATGCACTATTATCCAATATACGAATGCCATGTCATCCATTATCCCTTACGTAGTGAGTTCCATGGCCCTATGGTGGCTGTAGTCCTTGGAAAGGCAAGCTGATCCTTCATGGGTCTTCAGCTTAAACCTATTTTAGAACGTACAATAGCACTTTCACCTGGTACACCCTGGTGACAAAAGGGACATTTGTCTACTACAGTAACTTATTTTCAATCGGCTTAATGAGAGTTGTTTTGTCTGACTCTATTCACAGCTAGAAACCTGGAATTTTCCATGCAGTTTCTGTGTAATTTTCCATGGAGTTCTTCACTTGGAAACACACAGGCTTGGTCTATTTCAAACATGTCCTTGAAACACATGACACTTATCATCTAGAGGGGATTCATTTCTGTGACTTGCATTCTTAGTGATGAAAACATTCTTAGTCACAGCCCTTAACAGATGTTACGAGGCTAAAAGGTCCACTACTGATTCCAATGTAACCTCCTTTATATAACCTTGAGCGCCGCCACAATGTTCAGTGCACTGCAGGGTAGAGGTAGAGGTGGGGGTGGGGCTGGGGGTTGAGGAGAGGGGGCTGGCAGGAAGCGTAACTCACTTGAAGCCCTGCTGGTTCCATGCCTGGCTGTAGATGCCATAGGCGGGTACCTGCCAGCCGTTAGGCATGTACTGGCCGATCTGCTGGGTGTTGCCGTACCACTGCCCCCACTGGCCATAGGGCTGGGCAGCGAAGCCTAGTTTGTTCTGCTGCAGAGGGGGGAATTAGCAAAAAAGGCAGTAATGTCAAGGAAATGTGGTAAAAGTGAGTAATACACAAAACCTCAAGATCACGTCAGCATTAACCAAAATCCTAAGTGCATAGCCTGATGGTTGTAATTATGATGGGCATGCGTTCACAGAACTGCTGTCAAACAGAGACAGCTCACTGTGTCCAGCATGAGTTTAAACATGATTATTTAGTGGTTATTGTGGATTATTACAGAGTTACGACTCATAATTGCTTAAACATGATTACCTAGTGGTTATTGCGTATTATTACAGAGTTAGGACTCGTAATTGCTTAAACATGATTACCTAGTGGTTATTGTGGATTATTACAGAATTAGGACTCGTAATTGCTTAAACATGACTACCTAGTGGTTATTGTGGATTATTACAGAATTAGGACTCGTAATTGCTTACCTGGGGCATCTGTACCTGCTGCATGGGAGTAACCATCTCTGTTGTCTCTTTACCCCAGTAACACTTGACAACGTGGCCTTCTATGGAGGTGCCATTGACCGACACAATGGCGTGGGCTGCGCCCTCGTGTGAGTTAAACCTGCGAATTCAGTTCAGATGTAGGTGGTGTGGGCTAATGTACAGAGCAGTCATAACAGTGTACTTCACTCCCTTTCAATAGCCTTTGTTTCAGTCCCCAATGTGTGCCACCATACATTTCATTATCAAAATCACATATTTACTAAGCAAAGAAATACAAAAAAAAAAAAAAACAGAAAAAGAGAGAGAGAAGTTAGCTATATTTAATTTTAGGTAGATATGCGTTATTTAAATTAGGGTATGTCATATAGTAATTTTTAACTAAAAAATAAAATTAAAGTGGACCAAGAACAGCAACAACTCAAATAGTTTGGTAAGAAACATCATTATAGCTGCTAAAGCAGTGATGGAGTTTGAGAATCCAGAAGGCCATGCATAACCCACACACTCACCTCACAAAAGAGTAGCCTTTGTCTGGAAACACGCGAATTTCCATAATTTGGCCGAAGGGTGAGAACGTCTGTCTCATTAATTGCTCTGAAAAGACACAGAAATGAAGCGTGAGGGAAACCGGTGGAACAGGAAGTTCCTGCTTTTCCTGCCTACAGGAACCGTAGGTGGGCTTACCTGTTAGACCCGTGGTGACGCCGCCACAGTAGACGGTGCAGTTACTGGGACTGGATTGGTTGACTACTTCCTCAAATGACAAATGCTTGGTATTCGCTGAGGACGACAAAACATGACCAGTCAACACCATCTACTTCAATACTGTAATAACTAACTGCAGTACCTCAACATTTAGCTGACATCTTTGTTCCAAAATAAGTAAATGTCTGAAATTGGCCTTGTTAGAGGGTGGAAGTTTGGAGATGCAACGTCAGGTACTCACTCTCATAGGTGGCTTTGGGTGCCGGAGGCTTTCTTGTGGCCCAGTTGGTTCTGATCTGTCGCCCACCCAGCCACTGGCCTCCCATCTGTTGAATGGCATTCTCTGCATCCTGCACAGACACACCAATATGGGCCACTCACTCACTCGCATACAACAATGCAGACTTTTCATAACCACATGCCTCTGGTAACATCTGCCCTTCCTACGCCCTGGAACTGTTGACATCTGTGGGAAAATCTCACACTGGGGACACCACTTCCCTTTCCGTTACAAACAAATGTGGACTCAATTGCCTTGCTGGAATTGCCAGGAACTGAATTAATGCCTCAAAAACCAGACGCAGGCGCGGTTAGATTTCACCACGGGTCACTTACCCATTTGTTGTAGAAGGACACAAAGCCGTAGCCCTTGGACTTCCCTGTGGCCATATCCTTCACCACACGAGCATCACTGTGCAGAAGCAGCACAGAACAAAGGACCGTTAGACGTGCGAGGACACACAAGAACGCTCTACCCCCTGAAGGCGCACAGAGGGGACCATTCAAACACTGATTCAGATTTAATCTCTTTTAATCATCCAGTTCCGACAGCACTTACGATATCCTGCCAAAGGGTGCAAAGGCAGCCTTGATATCATCGGTGGTGATTTCTGGGCTGAGGTCTCCCACAAACACATGGAAGTGGTCTGCAAACAGAGAAAGCACAGGCATATTCAAAATCTGACCATCTGCTGTGTAAGGGTAGACACACAAAAAAAAGACAGACAATCAATAGCAACTTAGGCCAATATACAGTTGTGCTCATTCGTTTACATACCCTGGCAGAATTGATGATTTCTTAACCATTTTTCAGAGAATAATTTAGGTACTTTCTGTTGTCATTGTGATTTAAATAAAGTAAACACAGGTGTTTCACAAGAAACGGCTTCAGAAAACCACTAACCATGAGTGGGGAAAAAAAACGATTGTGTTATCATTCATATCCTATGAAAAATGGTTCAGAAATCATCAATTCTGCCAGGGTATGTAAACTTATGAGCACAAGTTCACTGTCAAAAAGGTTTAGGCACTACAAGGAATTCTAGGAGGACCCATTTCCCAAAAGGCAAAAGGATTAAATATACATGGCTGTACTTACTGCTTGTGTCTTTTTTCTGGCTGCTAGGTGTGGTGGCCCAGTTGACTTTGACCTCCTGTGTGTGTGTGTGGGAAAGGGGAGAAGAGAGACAGAGAGAGACCTAGAGGTGAAAAAACTTTATCCGGGTCAGAGTGGCACCTGCTCTCTATATATGGCCCCAAAGGGAGCCAGCTACCAGCCTAACAACGGATCTATGTAGTGTTCTGATCAATGGGGGTCACACAGGGGGAAAAAAAAAAAAAACCTTTGGCTAAACTCCACAGAATTTAGACTACGCTCTTGCAGTGACCCAGTGGTCTGAATTGTCGGGGTATTTGGTGAAGCAAAGAGGTCCAAGTAACAAGGGACTAACAAAAACAAAAGTGAAATTACCAACTTGTATTAGTCCTCAAATGGTCCTTCAACACCTGTTGAGGACAAAATATTTTTAACTGAATATATGTTTTTGGAACCCTAGAAGGCCTGCATCCATGCAAAGCACCATGACTGGAAGAGCTGATGTAGCCTTGTAAACCCACCCCTCGTACTTCATTTCATTTTGTACAGAGGGTATGGAGCAGAGGATTTTGAAATTCATGTAAGAGGACCGAGCAAGTTCTAGCCAATCAGCGAACAGAGGGTGTGTTTGTGAGCCATGACGTTGACTTTGTGTGCTACATTTGAATTGTAGTGCCTAGGTAGGCTAATTGCACACGTGACGACCAAACGTTAGCGATTGGGTAAAGGGAAAGCTACTTGTTTTAAACTTCAACAGATTCCACACCTCCAGGAAGAAATCGTTTCTCATGCCCTCCGCTCCAGACCCTCTGTACAAAATGAAACGAAGTACGAGGGGCTGGTTTATCAGGCTAGAGCTGATGCAAATGTACACTGAAGGGCAGCCTTGGCTTTGCCACCATGTTATAAAAAGGTTCTGCTAATAAAAATAGTACACCCAGTCTGTATTGCTAGGACTTCTGGCCCTTGGCCAAACCTAAGGTAGGCTATACTCGAGTCCATAAAAGGTCTATCTAAAACAAGCTGATCCAACACTAGCTTCCCTGGTCATTAACATGCAAGAAGGTCACAGTTCACTTCAATATTCAACCCACTCAGTCTGAATTGCTAGGTCTTTTGGCCCTTGGCCAGTGCCCAGGCAACTGTGGTCTAGTGGTCAGGGAGTTGGTCTTGGGATTGGAGAGACACAGGTTCGAATCCCGCCCTACCCATGGCTGAAATGCCCTTGAGCAAGGCATCTGACCCCACACTGCTCCAGGCACTGTAACTGAAACCCTGTAAAATAACTGTAAGTGGCTCTGGATAAGAGCGTCAGCTAAGTGTAATGCAATGTAATGCCCAAGGTAGACTATACTCGAGTCCATAAAAGTTCTAGCTAAAACAGGGTTAAGCTGATCCAACACTAGCTTCCCTGGTCATTAACATTAACATTAACACAGGTCACTTCAATCTTCACCCCACTGAACTGAACACTGCTGTGTTCTTTTAGAGAGACATCTAAGCCTTCAAGCAACTTGTACAGGTAATTTTTCCACACCAAATTTCATGTAAAAATAAATACTCTAAAACTGTCAATTTCCTTCATGTTTAGTATTCGTTTCCCCCTTAATTGTCACTGGAATTGTACACATAAAGGCTTAGAAAGGCTATGACAAAAAAGCACAACAAAACAAGTAATTCCAGAACAAAACATCACCCAGACTCACCAAGTTTTACACCAATCCATCTATCATGGCAGAAAGTAAACAACAAATTAAATCAACATCTAATTACTTGAGGACCCATAATGGAAACAAAGTTAACAGACCAGTTCAACCTGACTTAAGCCTTTTCAATCCTGACCGTGCATACTTCCTTGAAATCTTACAAGTGGCAAAAAAAACAAACAATACAAATTCTTATACAATATTGTACATGTACATATTACTACATATTGTATTGACCACAATATAATAAATGAAGCATGTGAAGCATCACTGAAAGAGTATTTATCATTCAAAAGAAGAAATACATGCTGACTGTTTCACACTACTGCTGTTGACTACCCAAGCCTTCCCAGCCCATTCAGACCCAACCCAACTCACCCTGTAGATACGATAGCTTACCTTACCCATTATTTTACGTCCATTCATTGCGGCCAGTGAGGCGGCAGCATGCCTATGCTCGTAGAACTCCACAAAGCAGTATGGGTCATTACCTGATGTCTGAAGAATGAGGAGAGGAATTAGTGACCCCTTGCACCACTTGATGTTATTGATGACACTAAAATAGAGCGGCTGTTAATAACTTAGCTAGTGAATTGCACTATTTACTATCAACAGTCTATGTGTCCAGACTTCAAACCAAATCACGGATGAGTTGAGTAATTGGTCGTGAGACAGTACAATAAAATGTATGGGTCTTGAATAACTATAAACACAAAGGACTAGGTACAGGGTGCTAGTTGAGGACGAAGTGCACAGGGAAATCTGGAAGGCATGACTCACATCTACAATCATTTTACAGCTCTTGCAGGGTCCTATCTGACCGAAGAGCTGCATGATCAGCGCCTCTGTCACATCGCGGGACAGGTTTCCAACATACCTGGGGAACAGAAGGAAAGAGCACATGTAACACACCAGAAGGGACCGTAAATGTGGCACATCCTGTTCCTTTTATCTACAACATACACACGAAATAACAGACTCGCCTGAATAAGGACAAAATCGTGTGACAATACCGACATTTATAACCATAAGAATGCTAGGATGCTATTCTATGAGAGAGCAATGTTGGTTCAAGGAAGACAAAGATCAAGTCGACAATGTGGTCCTCATGTCACTGCCGTTCTTCGCCACAGAGGAACTGTTTAATTTCTTTAGAGGCCGTTCACCTTTCTATGCTACACAGCACAGCTTTCAGGTTATCACCACTTTGCTAAGTTATCAGTGATTAGCATCTCATTAACTAACATTAACCGGCAACTTCTACAAGGCCACCATTAGTGACATCGAATCTCTTACCAGACTACTTTTCATTCTGCAGTAACATCAAAGCAGCCACACGACCACAGAGCGAGACCTATTCTTTCACTTTAATTTTCTTTGCACTCGGTTAATGACTAGCCACCTTTCTTCCACCCTATCTGGAAAAACCACTAAAGTTAAACACTGCCGCCGACATTGTCCAGGCACGTCAATTTGCCTGTCTATTACTGATCAAGACATGGGTCGTTGGTGGGATCTCTTACCAAGGACAATCAAAAGTACAACGTTAGCGCGCTAATGATAACGTTCCAACACACCTGGATGCAGCAATTGATATATAATGTCATATGGCAGACAACTAACCCAAGGTTGACTTACATACACATGGACATCTGTATTACGGTTAGATTCTCCCATCAAAACTAATGCTGGGGGCGTAAAATAAATCTCAAAATCGTAGTTGTTACCCGACCAGCAACACAAGCAAACAAATAGCTAATATTAATGCTAACATTGGCTAGCTAGTGATATCATCAGTGCAGGTCCTTACGGTGGAGCTCAGTCTGGCTTTCGTGGCCGCAGACATTAGCTTGCTTCAAAGCAACATCAACCACCACTAGCTCACTGGTTTTATTCTTCTCGATAGTTATCATTAAACAGCTTTGCAAAACACGTGGAGTGACAAGGAGGTGAACATGAATGTATACTGCTAGAGTTTGTGATGATAGTGTTTCCACTTAGACATATATACGTGGACAACAAATAATGCATTGTCAAATAGAGCCAGTGCTTTTGTCTGTAAAGAGAAAACCGGACACGTCTGACATAATGCTAAGTGCCTTTTATTGCCAGCTAGCATTGCTTATTTTCGATTAGCCTGCCACTTAGCTACTATGCTAATCGTACCCAGATGTAAACCTGTAACGTTATCATCCTTCATACCAGTCGCTTCATTAACGTAGCACACGTGTTTAGAAGTATGTAATAATATTCACACCCAAGCAAAATGACATAACCAATTTTCAACATTTAAACGAGATACACTCACTAACTTTAAGGCGAACAATGTTATCCATTTAGGGTTCCTAGTAGGCTAACTTCACAAGCTAGCGTTAGTTAAATTCAGGCTAATGGCATTCATACGTACAAAGTCTTGGGCTGTTCGTCGTCCATCATATTTTCCGATCGAATGAAAGATCGAACCCTGAGAGAAATTCCTCGTGTCAGTTTCTATGACAGTCTCTGGTTATGGACCAGTTCGTGTCTTCATAAAATCTTCTCGTATTCTTCTTCAAATTCATAAAACGCGCACAATAACGCTATGCCGCCTCTGTTAACTCCAATTATGAACAATAGAAAGGCGACATAAGATGGCGGCGAAACCGGAGCGGATATGAGTGTACGCATGCGCCAGGGCTTGCACTGAGCGCCTGTGTTGGTAGCTGATCCGTGCTGCCTGCTCAATCTGTTCTGCGCATATGCACAATTACGTTTCAGGAAACGGACCGAGTTGTCTGCTAGATTTGCACCGTCTATGATTTGTACCAGATGTAGAGATGTACCAGAGCTCTGGACTGTGGTTTCAATTGGCCCATGTCTGGCATGCACACTGTGAATTGAGCGTCGGCTGGGCTGCAGAGCCTGTTCTTGCCTACACACTTAGGCTACTGCTCAGGCCCGAGGCGGCCCAGGAACTGCCAAACGTCCATAAGAATTAGGATACATTTATATTGACATTTTGAGATACTTTCATTGCATTTCTATTATTACAATGAACAAACACAATAGCAAAAACAATATAAAATTAACTGGTTAATGGAAAAAAAAAACTTAAATGAGGAGCTGACTGAATGCGCACACAGACACATGCATATGCACATGCATACACAGCTACCGATACTACTTCTCGAGCAGTCTTCTAACCCTCTGACCATCTTGACCAGATGACAGCTAGAGCCACCTCTTCTTAACATTCTTAGTATTGGTCTACAGGCCCCAGTGACTACTGGTCTCCTCCTGACTGCACCTTTAGTGGAAATCGACAGATTGAAAGAAAAACAGACATGTAATGTAGACAAAAAATAGACATAACTTGTCATGCTTAACATAATGTAAAGGGAGTCCTTTACATTATGTTAAGCATGACAAGTTATGTCTATTTTAAAGGGCCCAGCATTGGCAGGGGGCTCCTTTGATGACACTTCTGTAGTTGGGGGGAAGGAGGAATTTCATTCTGTCATAGGGCTGAACATTTTTCTTGCCACCCTTGTCCACTGTGATGAAAAAGGCACATGACTTTTACTTCTTGGCCTTTAAACAGCTCACCTGAGATCCAACATTCTGGCAGACTTTACCATCAAAGAGGTTATGGTATACCAACTGCAACTCATATGGTATAACCGGTGCTCAGTGCAGACCGGAAAGCTCTGGTGAAAACTGCTGACTGGTACCCAGTTGCCTGTCATTGAGAACATTTATCGTAAATGCTGCCTGGGCAGACTGAAAAGCATCATTGAGGATGGTCAAAGGAGCTAAGCAGCGACTGGATTTCTTTTTGGAGCTTGGAAACGTTTCACCTTTCATCCAAAAGGCTTCTTCAGTACTGACCTGATGATAAGGAACCAGGAGCCATATCTCTGGACCACTGCAGACCACAACATAAAAAATAAGATAATAATAATATAATAATATTTTATTTATTTATAGGAAAACATGTATCATTGAAATGTACTAATTGAACACAATTTAATATGAATTAGCAAAATATGCAATGCAATACTAAAATATCTTGGATAGGCACCATGACCAAAATATATAGTGTTCAAAAGTAGTGTAAATATCAATACTTATACTCAAAGGTACATGATAAGCTAGCCAATGGTGAAGTGTAAAACCATTAGACAATGCTTGAACCCATGTCATGGCATTAACCAATTTCCAATTCCAATTGCACTTTTTGTGCAGACATCTTTGCACCTCTGGTTAAATGCTGATGCATACCCGTCCTCTGCACAATGCAATATAATCGAAATCTAAAGAATACAATGAGACATCCTATATGACTATTTAATTGGTGTATTTCATTTGTGTATGAAGGCATGGTAAGTCATTTTAATAGGATGTCAATTGATCTTACTGACTTAGTATTTGATGTTGTTTAAAATATATGAATAAGGTGATAATTCCTCCCCTGCAGACTCGAGGTAAAATGTGAAAACGATTAAGGCCCCCATCTGCTGGCCACATAGTATATTTCATGTTTTGAACCGAATCTATCAACACCGTTTGACTGACACGCACAAAAATATTGTTAAACACAATTTTCCAGAAAGCCTGAGCAGGCTATCATGTTTACAGAGTTTAAAAAGGAGAAGCAAAAAAGTTTGCCTTGCATTGGCTAGGAATCAAACCTGGGCCTCGGGTGAGGTGGCGTTTGTTAAAATCTGCTATCAACTCTGCAGATCTGTAAAATTCTGAAGAAGTACTGTTAATCTTACAATTATTTCAGGAACCTGTCATGTGCACAGGCATCCATTATGCAGGTTTGTGAAAAGGTTAATTTAGCCTGATGAAATGTAAAACGTTTCTTCATTTGTTCTTTACTGTAAGCTACACTGCATGTAAGTGCTGAGAGTTTGACAAAAAAATCTGTGTTGATCAGACTGATGACGAGGGCATAAAACTGCATGCTGAGACGAACACCCTTGAGGGAAATGGAGAAGGAAGAGAGGCAAATGTGGCCACACCACCCTGAGTGGATATCCAGCAGTGCTCAGCAGCAATACTGTGGATTTAATGTTTTTGTAATGTATAAATACTTTATGGACATGGGTGGTCATTCACAAAGAAGTCTTTATGTGCCATGGCACTTGCATGCAGACAATGATCAGCATGCAAAGGTGCAAGAACTATTTTAGTTGTGTAAGTCATATTTCAAGTTGTAACGCAATGTGTAAAGTTGTCTCAAATAAAAGGTGTACAGTGTAAAGGACTGTAAAGTGCTCTTACTTCGTTATGAGCATACCAAAAGAAGCATTTCTAAAAGTTAAAATGTTCTTAAATTCCTATTTCTGGTTTTGTTTGTTTATTCCATTTTTAATTCAGATCTTAGAAGCAGATGTTGAAACGATGAAAGTAAAGGAAGTGACAGATGACAGCATGATGCCATTCCTCGACTCTCACCAAGAGAGGCCCCAGCAGCATCTTCACCATAGCCTACCTCAGATAAAACTGAAGATGTTCCTGCTTCCTACAAGAGAGCCAACAAACCAGATTTGATGGAGGTAAACCTGTCTACACAAGTGGCACAAGTCATTAAAACAAATTTACAATTTGTAAAATTTGAAGTCGGTAATCTTTTTGAATTTTGTGTTAAGTTTGCGTCTCTGCACAATGTGTGCACGTGAGTTGATATGTACAATATCATAGACGTTTAAATATGACTCCTGCAGTCATACAATCCTTTATGTGTCCACAAGGGGTCAGCAATACTCCTCAGTATGTCTGAATTACATCTGAACACAGCTGTGAATGCCGTTGTAATTTTACACTTTGGGCTTCTCTGGGCAGTTCAAGCCATGCTTTGCCTGTAATGTAAAGTGTAATAGGGATTGACACAATAGTAACTTACGTTTTTATTCAGTACTTTCAAACCCTAAATATAATCAGTCACAGGAATCTCAAACCCTGATTATGCTACCCAGCACCTGTTGATATTTCCCATTGCAATATGGTATATCCTTACAATTTATACCAGTGGCTTTCATTTAATCATATAAATGTTACAAACCTGTGAAATGAAGTGCACAGATTTCATGTTTGGTGTTTATTTTCCTGGGTCAGTTTTTATGCTCAGTTCAACATTTTAATGTACACGTATTACCCTACGCAAGTAAGTATGTTTATGATTCACCCAACAACTGATGGTCAACACATAAGTGTTTGGACAGTACTGTGCCTTCGTGTTTGGGTACACAGAGGGTTGGAGGCATTTGCATGTTTGAGTGGAGCATATGCATTGTAGGAGGAACCCATTCAACCTTGGTCTCCCACCGGTCCAGTCATTATCTCTCCCCTCGCCCCATGCCTGTCCACTTTTGCTCCCATTAGAGCCATAGCATATCTCACACTTGCACACACACTCACTAACACACACACACACACACACACACACACACACACACACACACACACACACACACACACACACACACACACACACACACACACACATCTCTCCACATAAACACAAACACAAACACTCCGCACACACACACACGTACACACACACACACACACACACACACAAACACACACACACACACACACACATGCACAACCTTGTTGCTGAGCTAGGCTTAATGTGTTTTATATCTTCCAAGCCGCATGAATAAAGACATATTCATCCAGATGTAAAACAGGGCCAGAACAAACTATGTCATCCCCACAACATGACTCATGGGACTCAACACACTGAATCAAGGGTGTGTGTGTGTGTGTGTAGTGCAGAACGGAAACACTCTTTCTCTCTTTTTCCACACTTTCATTTGTCAAAAATGTTTTTTAAAGAATGTGTGTGTGAAAAGTAGGTCGTATAAGTTTTGTATAAAGTCAAACCCAGACTCCCCCTCACAACCTAAACAGTGACATACTTCCTCTGTAATACATCAACAGATGGGCTTTGGACTAACATTGGAGTCTGTGCTTATTGAATGTATAAATGTAACTGTGTGTGTGTGTATGTGTGTGTGCGTGTGTGTGTGTGTGTGTATGTATGTGTTTATCTGCTTTTATCTCATGTTGAGTATCCGCTCCTTCAGTATGGCTTGTGTGTAGTTTTGTCTGGTGACTAGCATGCAACGTCCCCATCATAAACCGCAAAGGGCAAGCAAAGCAGAATTACCAGCACCACTTGCGTTTCAGCGCCAGTGGAATAAAATTAAAGCAGAGTGGCACATGTGTGGTCTACGTGTATGCCGAAAGGCCTTCAGTATTCTTTCTCCGTTTCTGTGGTTGTTGATTTGGTTTTGGCCTCTCGTTTGGTATCGCATAATTGGCCACACATGAGGAAGTGTGGATAAAAGCCATTACGTCATGCACGCCAGTGGCTCTCTCTCCGTCTGACTGGCACTATCGATTTTCGGGTTCGGCTTTTTGGGTTTACACGCAGGTGCTCCCCAGACAGTTCAGCTCAGTTCATTTGTTGTTAAATTACTGTGTCTCGTGGCTGGGTCAGATTGTGCGATATCAGCCCGATTTTGTCATGAAATTCTTGCAACGCGCACGTTTCCAGCATCGAACCCCATCTTAAAAAGTCACACAGGCCCTTCCATATTTGGGGTTCCAGGATGCTGTAGTATGATATGATCAATCGTAACTACAAATGTAAAAGACCAAAGAATCGTGTAGTCTGACCCTGCGATTACGTTAAGGTAACTCTTATCCTTCTTTATGTTTCAATTGTTGAGTTGAAAGTCAGAAGAACATCAGTTATAAAGTTTTTTTGTGATGCTTTTTACAGTTTTTCTCAAATGTTAAAGCACAAATATCTATTGGCTGAACAACATTCTAAACATGTCCTTGTCTATGGCTTGACATTGAGAGAGGCAGTATTACAGTTTTTCTCAATTGCTTAAACACATTTTCTGAAAACATGCCTCATACTCTCAGAACTCTACACACAAGTCAAAAAAACACACACACAATGGGCAAAACCCCTCACTTCCCCTGCAAAATGAAACTTTGCATTCAAAACTGTATTATTTCTTCTCAAAATGCTATTTTGTTGTCAAATGACACACACAAACCATCATATGGATAGACATTTATAACAACCAGTTGCACCCTGATGTGCTTAATGTAAAACACTATGATAAATGGAAAACACTTCTTATCCATTCATCATAATGATTTAGGCCTTTTTGTTCAGTGTTACACTTGCTACAGACAGTACATACATAAGTGTGTTATATTTTAGAATATTTTTTCTCAGAACACACATATACATCGATACAAATATATTTTATTTTTCCCACAAAAACAGTGTACACACTGTGCATCCCAATCAACACAAAGCTGCATCTACAGTGGTCTACATAAAACACAACAGAAGAGTTTACTGTAGCCTATACAGTTACAAAAAAAATTACGCTGCATCCTTTCTTCTGTTTTGGCGTGGCCACAGCACCTCATCCACATCACATGTAATGTTTTTCCTGGCCTAGCAGCGAATCCATCCATGAAAAGCATCAGTTGCTATATTTTCACATGCGTCTTCCATAGCTTAGAGAAAGGGTATACGCATTTGTGGATTTTGGTCATACACTTTCATCTCCAGTCAAAAAAAAATCCTCAATTGGGTTGAGGATTGCAGAATATGGAGAGAGATACGTAAACAACTAAACAACTACTGTAAAATAATTTCGTTGACCAAATGGTCAACCAAAATGGCTCTGATCTCATCAGAGATTACGGTCCTTTCTCATCCTCGTTCGGGTCCTCCCCGTCCTTCTCCTCTTACTCTCACTCCTCTAGCTGTGGTTCTGCCTCTTCCGAAGCTCTGATAGCTAATTGTAAAGCTGTGTGACAGGTGTTTGCCGATGTGATGAGTCAGTGTGCATAGTAGGGCAATTGACTTTAGAATTTTGAATCACTGTGTGTTCCTTGTGAAAACTAGAGATTTTGGTCATGAAAACTGTGCCAAACGCAGAGAATTGTCTATAGTGTTTTGAAAAAAGTGTGTTTTAGAACTGCAATTTGAGTGTAAAGCAGGAATTGTGTTTATAGTTTAGCAGAATCTGTTCATGGGGTTGGTGCATGAGTTATATGTTGTGGTCATTGTGTCTGAAGTACAAGGAATTGTGTTTAAACAATTGAGAAAAACTGTAAGGGTTCAACCCAATCTGAGTAGATTCACTGTGTCTACTATTGCACGACGATTCTGAGAGGAGAACAGGTACAACTGTTACAGCATTCAACATTGAAAGTATTCAAAAGACTGTCTGTACATTCTCATCCATCCAGGTCATGCTAGTCAAAGGAGCTAAGTTGTAAGCAACGTCAATGGGTGGTTTCCCATCATCAGGCCAGAACTGAAGAAGCCTTTTGGATGAAAGCTCCAAAAAGTTGCTTACAGCTGAGCTCCTTTGACTACCTACACAAGGGCCAGCCTTTTAGAGGCAGTGGAATTGGCCTGTGGTGACATAGACCAAGAACAGTGTCAGGGGTGGATCCGACATGCTAGGGGCTTCTTTCCCCATTGCCTGGCTAGGGACATCATTGCCTGTGAAGTGGATGAGGTGCTGTGGCCTGATGCAGCCCAAAGGCATGATGAAGCCCAATAATGTGTTTGCAAAATTGAAAACAGCACATGTAGTTTTTATTTGTACTACAGTGTACTGCATCACCGCATACTAATGTTTTTTTGTTTGAAGTACTTTATAATGACAAGAAATGCACAGTAATACAACCAGTTTTTGTGTATGTACAGTATATATCCTGATGTTTGCTTATGTTTAGTTGAAAATGCATTTCAGTGCTATAAAACATAAATTCTGCTGTTGTGTGTATCTGAACGTTGTGCTTTCTATTATTTGGTGTAGTGCTTATACTGACTGCTTCGTTGTGCCTACAGTTTGACTGTGTTGTTTCTGTTTTGAGGATAGAGTTTGGTTTTGAGCACACATAAAACTGTTTTGAGGCAGTAGTGCACTTTTGCAACAAGAGTCAGGGGTTTTGGGAAATGCATGTGGACAATTGGAGTTTGTGTTTACAGTTTTGAGAAAATGATGCAAGGTTTCATGAATTGAGTTTTAGCAGTTGAGAAAAACTGCATTTTTCAAATTCATGTGTGTGATGTGATGCTACCAATATGTGTGTGAAGTGCCCAGAGAGAGAAAGAGAGAGAGAGAGAGAGAGAGAGAGAGAGAGAGAGAGAGACATAAAGGACTATTAAATCACTGATGACAGTCACTGATGGTTGTCCGATGGTGTTTACATGAAAACTCTTAGTCAAATTAAGCCAATCATTCGAATTATTACACTGCCATGTAAACCCAGTGAGTGATAGGAGGAGCAACAGATCATCTGGTAAATGGCTGCCCCTCTACTGATCGCCATTGGCAAGCTAAAATCCTTCTTTGACCCTGACAAAGCAAGCCAGGCGTGTGTGCGTGTGTGTGCATGCCTGTGTTTGTACTCGCGTACACATCTTCAAATTAACCCTTTTAACCTCTTTCCCCACAATTTCTCCCTCCGTCCTCCCTGTAATTATGCCCTCTCATTTGCCTGCTGATTAGAGAGACTGGGACAAACATAAAAAAGCAAGAGCACTGACATAAAAAAGAAAGGGAAAGTGACAGTAATGGAGTAAAGAGAGAGAGAGAGAGACACACAATGAAAGAAAGAGGATACACATCATAAATCCACCATTTGTAGCGTCTGTAAAGTATCGCCTATGGTCAGTGCTTCTTTAGCACACACACACACACACACACACACACACACACACACACACACACACACACACACACACACACACACAAGGGTGCTGGTGGTGGCGGGGGTGAGGGGTTCTGTGTCTTGTTTAACCAACCCCTCTCTCTCTCTCTCTCTCTCTCTCTCTCTCTCTCACACACACACAAGAGAGAGAAAGAGACAGTCACACAGACAGACAGACAGACAGACAGACAGACAGACAGACAGGCACAGGCACACACACACACACACACACACACACACACACACACACACACACACACACACACACACACACACACACGTAGCATCAGGAGTCAGCCAGCATGACATTTAAAAACAAATTCCAGTCTGTTGCTTCATGCTCAGCATGTAGGGCTTAATCCCTGTGAGCAGAGGACTACGTTTCCCAGCACACAATGGGCCTCCTGTTCCCTTGCCCTGTGTGGCGATCAGACATATTTGGAGTTTCTTTTTTGCCCCCGTCTCCTCTCATTAAAGCGTGGGCTAAACCTCACCGCTGGCCGGGCGACCACAGAGAAGTCTCCAGATGGTCTGAGCACTAAACGCTTTGCCTTGCCTGTGCCCTCTGTCTGTGCCGCTTTCTGGAATATTCCGCCAGAGAGCTGTAGACCGCACGAGCAGAGGGGCTGATCGTGGGGTTCAACCTGGGCTGGAAGTGTGTGTGTCCATGTGTGTTGGAAGTGAGTGTGTGTGTGTGTGCGTGTGCGTGTGCGTGTGTGCGTGTGTGTGTGTGTGTGTGTGTGTGTGTCTGTGTGTATTTGTATGTGGGGAGTTTAGAAGTGAGTAGGGGTGAGACAGGAAAACCACTGCTGAAACACCAGGAACTGTCTGAGCTGGAGAGGCCATGACTCCTATCCCCCTCCCCCCCTCCCCCCTTTTCTTCCGTTAAAATTGTGGGGAAGTAGGTGGATGCTTTTAACAGTCTTCAGTCGCCCTGCCCCCCACACCCACCCTTTTTTCACTTTTTTTCACTTACCCTCTTGTTCTCTCTCTTCTTTCCTGTCTGTCTGTCTGTCTGTTTGTCTGTCTCCAGCCATACCCCCTCCCCCTCTAAAAGAAAACATCACTCTCAACACTCAAGGAGCACTGCTGTATGGAGATCTATGGCTTCCTGCCTAGCACTCCTGCCTCCAGTTAAATGTGTAGCACGTGCTAGTCTCTCATTTGGCAGCTGTCCTTTTTTCCTCTTTGGTCTGTAACCCCCCCCAGTACACTCTACCAGCCTTCTTCACTGGAGCTGTTTCTTTTTGCTTTTCTTTTGCTGTTCCAATAACATTTTTTGTCACTTTCAGGCTTCATAATACAGTTATTTAAGGTGGACTCTTCCTGTTATTTGCCCTGTTTTATTGTGTTCATTGAGGGGTTTTCTACTAAAACAAATGAACAAGTTGTTGTTCATGTTCATGACAGGCTGACCCTTACTGTTCTGACTGGTCAAGAAAGCAGTAACTACTACACAATTCAAGATTTGCTCGATCAGACTGAAAGTGGCATTGCTTTACCACAGGCACACTCTTTTGTGTTGTTTTCACAGTCATAAAATTTATTTTGTAATTCAACTTCATGCATTTGCTTTAGGCAAGTGAGCAAAGTTGTTTCTATGGTATACAATAACTTCCTCTAGCATGGACTTCAGGTCTTTGTTACAAAAAAACCCCCCAAAAAAAAACAAAAAACAAAAAACAAAAACAACCGTAAGAGACATCAGTCATAAGACAGGTACAGTAAAAAAGGCTTTATTTATTAAAACGTTTTTTTTTTTTTTTTTTTTTTTTTTTACAAAAGTGAATCAGTAAAATATTAATTTGATAATTTAAGTTTGATTGTTGTTTTTGTTGTCATATTAAAAGCCTTAAAAAACTACAGTTAGGCTAACAGTAAATAGGCCCAGTGTATTCCAGTGGAATTTATGCCAGTGGCCAGCCAACTGAATACTGATATAGCTTCCTGTTTATCATTTTAAGTAGGCAGGTTTTATTTAACTTAAATCATTGAATTTGTGGCTACTGAGAGACAGAAGGGATGCCGCAAGGCTTCCTGATAATTACAGCTTAGACTTCCTAGGCCCATAATTATGTTTCTTGTAGATCTGTTTTCAGGTGATCTGCAGAAGATAAACAAGACAACATTCACTACTTCATGTGTTCTTACAAATTATGGCTGCAATGAGGTTCTGTGCACCTGGATCATAGTCTTTGGGGGGGGGGTTCTTCGGGTGTGAGCCAATCCTCGGCTAGCCGAATGATCAGGGATGTTTCAAAGATGTTTCCAACAACAGCTGCAGAATGCTTTAGAACCAAACAGCAATTCTAATTTTCAAACAAATATTCTTCTGGAAAGATCTTCAGACAGGCTGAGGAGGTCATTTGTCCCCAGGGCCATACAACTGTACAACAGCACACAGAAGGAGCTGAGCATCATGGACTGGAGTGCTTGAGCACACACACTCACACACACACACACACACACACACACACACACACACACACACACACACACACACACACACACACACACACACACACACGCTGTCCCTGGTGGGGACTATTATAGGACTATGGACAGCAATATACTGCACTACCCTGATAACTACTGCACTAAAGGACCCTTCTATAACTACTGCACTAAAGGACCCTTCTATAACACTGGACAATTTTACTGGGACACTGTAATCTATCTACCACAAAGCACCTTATCACGACACTTGTTTACCTCGTGGAATTCTTATTACCCTACTTATTATCATTACAATGTCTTTTCTTCCCTCAGTTCAGTGAATGTTGTATTATGCAGTCGTGTGCAATAGGCTTGATCTGTTTTTTGCAATGTGTATTATGTGTATGCTACTGTGTGCAATAGGCTTGATCTGTTTTTTGCCATGTGTATTATGTGTATGCTACTGGACACCTTCATTTCCTTCGGGATCAATAAAGTTACTCTACTCTACTCTACTTCAGTAAGAAAAACAAAGAAGTTCGCAAGAACTTCAGAAATCTGATTGTTACAGTAAGAACTTTTTCTTAAGAATGTTCTCCTCTTTTATCTAAACAAATCATTTGTGAATCTGGCCCCTGTGTTTTTACCTGGCCTCTGTTTTGCTCAGCAATGTATTCGTTGGCCAGTCGTGAAGTTGTATTGTCTGAAAGGAAACCACAGTAATAATCTGCCCCTGAAGGTGACGATACACTGGGAAACTTTTTGAGCAATGCTGCCAGCCAACATTGTTCTTCAGGCACTTTATCACTGTTATTGGGCAACACAATTTTATCAGGAGCTTAGATCAGCGGGAGACAACTTTTCACAATCCAGCTAATCTAAAAATTACGAAATCACAACATTGCACAAAAAGCTGCCTGGTGTATCATTACCTTAACACACCAGTGTACAACCATAGAAAAACACACTGTTCAACTTTCAAGCCAACCAATTCTTACTTTAATAACTAATACTACATTGCAGTGAATAGATAATGACTGCCATTGTGACCATGCCTCAAATTATTACATTTTTAAGTTTTGACTCTTGGGGGGGGGGGGGTTGAGTGGACTAGATCATGGTACAGTGGTGGATAACAATAAGTACAGATGATGTCATTAATGGATTTTTACTACTTTCTGGTCTGACTCTTATGCTTTCCCCAGTTTACCCATGTAGTAAATTTGTACTGTGTCGTATTGTGTTCTGGTCTGTGTTGTATTGTATTGTATTGTATTGTGAATGGTCTGTTCTGTATTATGTATGGGTCATTGTCCTCATGCTGGTATTTGACTCCAATGTTGTACCTTTTTATTTATTTGTGCTGTGTTCTTTGTAATGCTTGGCTGCAACTTCATTTCCCCTGGTGGGATAATAAGTTTGACTTGACTTGAAACTGACATTGTATGACGCTTGGTCATCTTCAGCCCCCAGAGATTTGGCTTAGGCATCGTGGCCTCTACTGGAACACCATGACTCCACATTTGTTTACAGTTTTAGGCCACAGTGGTGAGGCCACAGATACCTAGTATGTCTTTTTTGCAGTTAACTTTTTATAAGAAATGTATGGGCAGGGTATTTGAGTTGGGTCAAACGACTTCAAGGAAAGCGTATTCAAAATAGGGAAACCTCTGCGAGAACAGCAAATTACCAATTTCCATGAAAATAACCCATAACCCTAACCTCAACACCAAGTCTAAAACATCATTGTAAGCACAGAAAATCTCCTTTGTGTCAGAAAAGGTTTTTTGAAATCAGGCATGCCAAGAATCATGTCACGGAAAACCTGATTGACTCAACTACAGTACATGGTATGCGTTTAGAAAAATGGATATGTCACATGATTTAAACTAGAAAAGCACTCAGAGAGCGTAGACCTCCACCAGGGCAGCTCAGGTCACCACCAAAATCTAATAATTTTTAAGTTAGCCCATTTTTGACCTACCCTGAAAATTTCATCAAAATCCATCCATAACTTTTTGAGTTTTGTTGCTAACTAACAAACAAACTAGCAAATAACAAACACAGATGATTACATAACCTCTGCTGGCAGAGGTAGCAATGGTGATGACCAGGGAGGTGGTTTAGCAGGCGAATGCATGGGGAACAAATAGGCCCTATCTCGCAATAGTGAATTCTATAAAGAATTCCTGGATCCAGATGGTGATCTGGATCACCACCGAAATCTAATCACTTTTAGTTTAGGCCATTTTGACCTACTCTGAAAATTTCATCAAAATCCACCCATAACCTTTTGAGTTATCTAGCTAACCAACCAACCAACAAAGAAACGCCGGTGATTACATAACCTCCGCTGGCCGAGGTACTTATGCAGTGTTGCCTTAGTAATATAACGCCCACGAAGGCAATGGGATGGTAGGCCCAAGGGGTGACAGCAGAAATTTTAGGCCCTACATTTCAGGCCTGCTTATTATTAATTGTATACTAAAAGTGTCCTCAAAGGGCCCCTTGTCGATGCTGAGCCTTTACTGGAACCATCCCAATTTACCCCCTCTTGCAGCACCCCCGGTAAGCCCCTAAAGGTGTAAAGGTGCATTTAAAAAGGCTCTCTTTACTATGACTTCATCAGTAGTGGTCCCTCTTAGTACAGTTACGAGATCTGTCTAAAATATAGAAACAATGGCCCCACTAAAATATTGCCTCATGAAAGGATGTTTCAACATAAAATCAACAGGAGGGGACACTGCTGACAACTGAACCGCTGTTCCTGCCTAATCCCACATGTCTTTCATTTGTGGTACATCATATGACATAAAATTATCTGTCTGTTCAGTCACAGCAACAAGAATAAGGGTTCAGTTTATTTTCCTGGCACAATGATTAGTATTACAGTAACATAATTATAGGTACCATCTGCCATGGTTCTGTCTCAGAGAATAAGTTTAAAAAGCACATTTGTGTAACAGTAATAATCTACCTTATACACTTTAGATAGATTCACAGCTGCATTTTTTTTAATTTTGTGTGAAGGCAACTCATTAGTGTTAACACGCATAAAAGATTGTACTTAACTTATTGTAACCCTTACTTTCAGCAGACTGTGGTCTGACTCTGTCTCACTGAAGTGTGGGTAAGTACAGGTCAGAGGAGCAGCGCTGAATTCCAGAACTTTATTAACTGTCCGACACAAGACAACTGTATACATTGCATGAAGAACTCTATCAACTCATGTGTCCCCCTAATTCACGTCCCCCTGGCAACATGCACCAAAACTCCCTGTCCACACAAGCGGAGTAACCAAAGTGCAGCATAACAACACAGCATAGCATTAACACATGGCATAAATATTTTTAAAAAACAGTAAGGATACCTACAAAAAGATTACATTATAAAATATTCGCGCACACAGAATTTACATTCAGTATGTCCCCTCCACATGTCAACACTAATGTATACATTTAGTCATTCTTTTCTTGTCAAAATTTTCAATACAGTTCATAACTGATTTGAACCGGACACCTCAGTATCAGTATGAACTGGTCATAGCAGATGCATTTCCTTGGAGATGCCCCTGCTCAATGCAGATTTCTGTAAGGGTTGTCGATACATCCCAGATCTTCCCTTTACATCTCCTATTCAAGGGAATCAGGAACTGTGTGCACAAAGAAATTATTGAATAAAGTGGAAATGACTGTATGGTGAGAAGACTAAAGTAACTGCATTACTTCAATGATCGAAAGTAGGGTAAAGTAATAATATTAACCGTTAAGTTTTAACACTATCAGTTTGGATTTATTAGATTAAATGTATAGGCCCCACAATAGTAGCTTAATACAATTCGGAGCACATTTATATGAAATAGATTCAAATCTTTTCAGTACTGTTTGTATCCACATCTTCTTTTGCACAGATGATACAAGTATTGCACACATTTCTGCCAAGGTGTACAACCATTCTCCAAAACTCCTTTAGCTGCTCTTGGCAAAAGAAATGTTTTTTGCTCTACCTATCTCTTCCTGTGTGTTTAGCTGTATTAATATAAGGTGACATACTTGACCAGGTCAACGTTTTCACTTTTTCCTTCTTTGGAGTGCTGCTGGACCTATATAGTTTCACTGTGGTTATCCTGGCCTGGTTCATACCAAACACGCTGAACCGCGCTGAGCAAAACAAATATATCACGTAGTCTCATGTGACCAAAGATTACACCCCCATTATTTACCAGACCATTTTGGTCTTTAAATGTTGGCCATAGACGTTGGTGTTGTGCAATGTTGTTTGCACTTTTATTGAATCATATTACAGCGACATTGCAAAGGAGTGTGATCACTTCCTTTACTGTATACCAAAAAAAACACAAGATGCAAGAACAATATTAATTTGCAAAAAGAACAAATAATCTGGCTGTACATATGAAGAACAAGCATACAGTATGAAACATCTGAAAGCCAAACATGTCTTTATATAGTATATTTAAGCCCTAGTCTATGACAACTATAAGAAAAAAGCTGCAATCTATGAGAACTATGAGAAATCGGTACATGATAATAATGTCAGTCATATCCCACACCTTTAGCAGACTAAATGATTGTCAATATCAGGGGCATAGATTTGCTCTTGACATTGGTGGGGACCTATTAAAGCAGGGCACAGCCAAATCACCATGACCATATGTGTTCGGACTTCAGTAGAGAACTTCATTTAACAATGTCTGCATATTGGTGGGGACGCGTCACCTACATCCATGCCAATTCTTTGCCCTTGGTCAATATTGTATAACTGAATGTCCTTATATAGTATATTTAAGCCCTACTCTATGACAACTATAAGAAAAAATGTCTATGAGAACTATGAGAAATCGGTACATGATAATAATGTCAGTCATATTTCACACCAGCATTTAGCAGACTAAATAATGGTCAATATTGTATAACTGAATGATACACAACAGAAAACAAACAAAACAATCAAAAAAGGAAAAAGAAGGGTCATGATTGTTAGGTTAGACAAGCGAGAAACAGCCGGACTTTCCAAACAGCAACGTGTCTTTCTGACTGTGAATCTTTATGTAGCCCAGTTTATAGTGTTGGCTACGCCTCCAATCTGTCAGTAAAAATTTAGTCAAAGTCTGAAGCCCTGGATTTGGTCACCGTTTTTTAAGCTCTCTTGCAGCTTCGAAGTTGATATATTTGGCATTTCCCAGACTTTGCTGGCAGCAAGGCAGCAGTGCCTGTGCCCCACGATTAATACTGTTACACAATATTCTTGCTCGCACACTAAGAATCACATATTACACATGCAGGCGCACACACATGCTCAAATGTCATCTCAAGAGACAGCGCTCATACCAGTCTGCACAAAAGAATGGGGTTGGTTGAGCTGTCTGCACACAGTGTTTTGATTGGCTATGAATAATGCACACAGGAATGTGATTGGTTCTGCAGACACTGTATTCATGGCCCGGAGACTCGTAAAAGGATCTGGAGACTCCGAAAATTTTCCCGAGTTCCTCAGATGGAAGAGTAGAGTGGGAGTGAGGTGAAAAACTCATTAGAAACACACACACACACACACACGCATGCACACACGCACACACACATACACACACACACACACACACACACACACACACACACACACGCACACACACACACACACGCACACACACACACATACGCACACACGCACACACACACACACACACACACACACACACACACACACATGCACACATGCAAACACGCACACACACAACCCTCATTTTCTTTGTAATATATCTACTTGTACATGCTTTCACACACTCACAAAGAGAAACAGCTGCTAAGAGCTCCGTCAAGTCCCCTTCAACACTGGAGACCATTTGACATAAAAAAAAAAACAATATTGAAGCAATTTTCCTTTCAGGTCATGAAATGCCACATGCTTAGGTCAAAATAAGAGAAGAGGTGCTTTCCAGCCACAGGAACTTCTACAGGACATTAATGGACAGAAAAGCACCAACGTAGCATGCTGGATAGAGTGCCTGTCCAGAGAACACAGAGTCTTGGAAAAGGCAAGTATGACGGGGTCCAATGCTGCCCTCCAGCAATGCTGCCCTCCCAGACTGTATCAAGGGGAAATAAATGCACTCTCGACTAATATTTCTTAGGTTTTATTAGACTGGTAGCATGTCCAAGATGGACATGTTTAGGCAAAAAAGCCATCCTCAGCAACATGGCGTCGCTACATTACATTACATTACATTACACTTAGCTGACGCTCTTATCCAGAGTGACTTACAGATATTTACAGGGTTTCAGTTACAGCCCCTGGAGCAGTGTGGGGTTAAATGCCTTGCTCAAGGACATTTCGGCCATGGATAGGGCGGGGTATCAGTCCTATAAAATGTAAGAAATGAGAGTGCATTTATTTTTCCTTGATTCAGTTACTTTTTTGAAACCAAAGACTTTATTGTTTGGAGTTGAGCACATCCACCTCTCTGAATCATGTGTGGACTGCAAGCAGCACCTCCTGCTGTTTCATGTGCCAACATTTTTGGTATCCTATGCCAACATCTGCATCCATATTCTTATATTGTTATGTTATGTATTGTTATAGTTCTTTTTTTAAAACTGAAATTTATGTCTTTCTCAGCTTTTTTAGGTTGCTGACATATTAACCAGGCCATTACAGGCTACGGTTTCAAATAATTTTCTGTAGAAGCCGCCATGTTTGTGTTGACGTTGGCAGGTCTGTTTGGCCTGGTATGATTGGGTTCATATTTAACATGCAGCCTAGTCCCTTGATCATCTCTCAGAAGAATATGGGTCACAGGCACTTATGCAAGAGGAACATCAAAAGAACAGAGGACAGATAGGCCACCAGGGAGGAATTTGCCTGTGTTGTCCTTGAGTAGCCTCATTCAAATATGGCAAAAATCTGAAAGTGTTATAAATCATTTTACTGTTTGGATGAACAGAATGTCTCCTGCTGTGTTCCTCTCTCTCTCTCTCTCTCTCTCTCTCTCTCTCTCTCTCTCTCTCTCTCTCTCTCTCTCTCTCTTTCTGTCTTTATTTACAGTTTTTTGGTCTCTCACACCCACCTACTTCTCATGCCAGGTTTCTACTGAGCCCTGGCACCAGTGTGCTCACTCTGTGATGTGAAATCCAAATCCCAGCTTTGAATGCTTCTGGTGGTGATAGGTGATTTGAGGACCAGGACCATGACTTGGAGACCTCAGCTGACGAGAAGTTGGCAGGAGACGCAGGTTTAAGGTCACGTGGGACTGAGCAGCACCATTAGGTCTTTTATTGTGTTGCAACTCTAGTGTGCTTCTGCTGCCAGGAGGATATCATGTTGATGTGTGTGTGTCTTAAAACAAAGGTTCCAGCCAGTTTACAGTTGCAACCAAGGGAGATGTCAGGTTTTGGATGAAATGACACAGTATGTGGGTGAGGCAAAATCAGTAATGACAGCTAAATAGTGTAGCCCTTAAGTCTGTAAACATAAGCAGCTAAGCACATTAATAAGTAAACTATTTATTTGGGATTGGATGTTTATGCATAGTTTCTACATTTGTGAGACCTGGTTAAAGTAAAGGAACACACATGTACGATGATGGGTAGTCACTGGTTGATTATCTCCCTGAACAATGGAATTCTCTTTTCTGATTGGGCGATGAGGTGTGAATTAACTTTGTATAACTGGCTACCTAGAAGTAGATCTCAAAAATGTGAATCACTGTTCCATACCAATGTGTTTACAAAAAGTAACCATGACAACTCCAGTAGCCAAATTAACAGTTAAATGACATTTCTGTGCTCTACTCTTTCTTAATGGATGCTATAAAGTAGCAAATCAACCATTTATTTCGATACTTCATGCATATAAAATTATATTATAACTACAAAGAGGAGATAAAAGAGATAGCAGCCCTCGAGGTGACCAGTTCTGTGGAAATAATGATTTGGCAGAGGCAACTTCGCGTTACGGAGTTCTTTGCCTCTACCTCACCATTATTTCTTACCTCGTCAGCCGTTACCTCTTACGTAATTGTTTGTGGATGCTTAGGCAGTCAAATTTTTATTATTTTGCTGTCCTCTGCATTTAACCTATCCAAAGGAAAGTATACACAAACACCCATACCTACACACAAACCAATGAGCTGCCACAATCTGGGGTCCAGGGAGCAGTTGGGGATTAGGTGCCTTGCTGAAACTGACCTCATCCAAGGCTGTGGATGTGGTGAAGTGCCGCATAAACAACCTCCTTCACCCATAATTTTTGTACCAGCTGGGGGATTGAACCGGCCACCCCTTGGTTACTGATCTAATTCCCTGACTGCCATCTCTAGGCTGCCGTATTGTGTTTATAAACATATCTCTTTGCATGTTGCTGTGTGGGTAACAGTGGTGACTGAGACGACAAGAGTACAAAAATTGTGAAATATGCACTGTTGAATTTACATTTAAATAGGATTGAAATTATACTGATCACATGCAGGAATGTGCTTAACTGCATGACCATGTCCTTAGTTTAATATTGCTGCTTTTTAAAATGTGATTTTGTGATGAGTTTTATGCAGCACTGTGTATTAAAACCCCACTCATGGCGAGCTTCAGTGGGTTTCTATGAGATGGCACAGCTTTTTTTACTGCAGCAAAGCTAGATGGCAATTGAATAAATGCCTAAAAGGCAGAGCCACTTTTGGTAAACAATCAGCTTGCCCACCCTAGCACAATGGCTATTGCTAATATTGTCACCCATGTCCATGGTCCAAAACACAAGGTAGGCTAACCATATCAGGTATTTTCAGCTGTCCTGCTACGACAAGGTAAATTGGCTGAGTGCTATGACTAAGAAAATGCGAAGCCATGTTATCGATATGTTGTATGGTTGAAATTGGGGTTTTGCGGACCTGTGTAACTTTAATAGGGCATACAAAGGCACGAAAAGAGCAATAACCATGTGATTTCATGTGCACGGTTGTCTGGGGAGGGTCACGGCTGACAATGTAATTAGTGATACAAATAATCTCAAAAGTTCTAGTGTTGGGGTAGATAGACACAATTCAGATGTGTGTTACCACTAAAAGTCTTGAAGGTGTGTGTTGCTATGGCAATAGCCTCATTTTATCTTTCCAGTAACTTGCGGTGCAATAGGATACATTTATAATGTACATTTAAAATGAGCTTCCCCTGTTTGAAGGACCAGCAACTGTCATTGATGGATAACCATTTTAAAAAAAGGCCTCGGGTGGTTTACCAATTGACTCTTAGTGTTGGAGATTGTGCCTACATCTTACCACAGATGTTACAGTACAACTTAGGAACAACATACGACTAAAAAGGCTTTGGTAAACCAGGCCCTCATCTGTGATTCCCATCTCATATGACTTCCTAGGGTCTGTCAACACGCCATAGATAATGCCTTAGGTAGGTCACCAGAAGCTTTGTCACACAGCAGTCGTGGCAGTTGGTTGCGGATCAACACACTAAACGTTTTGCTCTTCAACAATAGTGAGGACAGGGCCATGCTTTTGTTATGATGATGGTCCCAGAACATGCTGTTCTCTCTGGCCATGAGCAGCCAAGATCTAAAGCAGTTAGTCATGATGAATTACATTTGATGACTAAGAATCTGGTTACAGTTAACGCACCATGCTCTTCTTGAGAAGTCACTGTAATAAGCCATGAGAGCTTAGCTACGGTGAATGCATTTAGCATTTAGTCATGCAGAAGACTCCAAACTGGTTTCCTAAAGATAGAAAATAATTTCATACACCTTACCCCAGGCAGCTTAAGGGCGGTGGATTACTGTATTTCAGCAACCCCTACCTCCCCTCTCTTCACAGGGATAACCAAAGAGTCCGGCAATTGTAGTGGAGTTTTAGGGTTACATGCACAACTGGATTATCCATAGACTTGCCCAAGGGCCTCAGTCAATAGGGGCCCCCATAATTTATCTACTACTACTAATAATAATAATAATAATTACAATAATAAAAATGGGAAAATGTCATAAGAATAATACACTTTTTTGGCTACCCCTACCTACAAGGGTGTACAGGTGTGTATAGGCTTAACGTGCAGTTACCCAGGGGCCTCACACTATTTTAATCCAGCCCTGGTTACATGTAGCATAAAGAACATCCATATCAATCCGTATCTCCATCAACATTCAGTGATATCTATGTTACATTCATTTAGTCATGCTGCACATACTGCCATAGGCTTTTTTCTTCAAACACTCTTTTGAGCTAGCATATTAACAAGAAAAGAAAGACATTGATGAATGACTTCTTGCTACTAACTAAAGCCAAATATGGCTTCCTAACATATAACATATAACACTCCTCCATACATAAATTCTACTTACTTGGTGGTTAGTTTGTGAATTAAATCTGGTATGCTTTGCTGTTCCTACCACAGGAACACAATGTGTCAGCTTGAGGTATAAAGTGGTATTAAAATTGAGGATGGTACAAGGGTTAGCATGCTAACTGCAGTAGATGTCTGGGCAACACAGAGCATAGGCATTCTTGAGATTATGCCAAAACAACTGTTTCTTCACATTCAGTTGGCCTTTAACGTTATGGCGTTACCGACCTGTTAAACTAAAAGTCTAATGCATAGCACATATGTAATTAATTCATCAGAATTAATAGTTCAACGACACTAAGCAAAAATAGGCAACAGCTGTAAATTGTACAGTTGGATACAATGAATAAGTACACAAACACATTGCAGTCAGCTATCTGTCCATTGAGATATTTTAATTTTCAGCCTGAGAATGTCACTGAAAACAAGGACAGAGGGAATGTTCTCAGACTGGCTGTCCTCAAGGACGCATAACTGTGTGTCCTATGGGGTTGAGGCAGGATGACCTACATTGCAGCTTGACATCTATGGAAACCACAAACTCTGTGTATGGTCTCAGATATATATAGAAGAGTGTTAAAACCTTGGGCATATTTTAGTAATGCTGAAGACTAGTTCATTAACCTTGTGTATGTGGTAGTTGACTACTTTAGGCAGAACTAACAAAAAAGGGAAACACAGTAGTCCTTTAGAGTTTAAAGTTTAGACTATCTACAGATGCCAAATTCATCAATAAACAATTTGCGAGAACTCTTATTATGCGTATTACAATGTATGGTTCAATTAACCATCAATAAAATTCCTGTAAAGCAGATCACCCAAGTAAACGGGAAACCCTTACAAAATCAACAGGTATATGATATAAAAAGAACCAGCACCTTGCTGATTTATCGAGTGACAATTGACCCTCTTATGAAGAGGAGTGGAGAGATGAGATGAGTGACTCTGGGAGCCCAACTGAAGCTCAGGTTGGCTCAGTCCAGCTCAGTGCCATACACGGCTGAAGAATTCCACCCTTCAGACGACTTACGCCCAGCTGCATTCGCCTCAGTTGGACTAATGTCTGGCACACTGTGACTCAAGCACTTACACTCCACTCACACACATTTACACTCTGAACCCAGACACAGACACACACACACACGCACACTCACAAGCAAACTCACAAGCACATTCACCTCCTCCATCTTCCTCTTACTTATACACACATATACAGAATGTCAGCCTCACCTCTCTCTCTCTCTCTCTCTCTCTCCCCCTCTCTCTCTTTCTCTCTCTCACTCTATCTGTCACAAACAAACACACACACACACACACACACACACACGCACACACACACACACACACACACACACACACACATGGACACCCAACCACATGTAAAAATGCTCACACACAGACACAGACACACTTTTTCTGTCAGTCTGCTAATGTTTGCTGGGAGCTTACAGACTTCCACGCTGTGCCTGTGTGTTGAGTTTGTTTATGAAAGCCAAGGGGTGGAGTGAGTGGGAGATGCGATCAGAGACGAAGCGTGGGTGGCCCACTGCCCTTCATAGACTTTAGCAGGGACTATAGCTGTAGCAGGCTAATCTGCTTTAGCTCACTGGAGGCACAAGAGCACAACAAACCCCAGAGATATGTAGATAGGGAGTCACAGAGAGAGCCTTATAAAGTGCAATGCTAGAAATAAAATTTCCCCTAGCAAAAGCGTGGGTGTGGTGTAACTTGTTCTACTCCCTGGAAATGTAATTAAATTAAGCTAAATGGAAGGGGTAGCGCTGATTCCTGTTGTATATGTAATGAACCCCTTACAGGCACTTTAGTTTGAGAGGTTTAGTCTGGCCATTGGTAATTGTTGATTTCGGTTTCACTCATGAGCTCAGCGTTGTGGCAGTGGAGAACTTCATGTTCTTGGCAAGTCAGTTAGCAGTTCCTTGCAAGTAAAAAACACATGTGAATACTTCTTAAGTGTGTTTTTTTAAGCATAAAACTGTGGTGTTTGGATTTGTGACGCTACGTATGTGGTGAGCAGACCTTTAACACAAGGATATATATGAGTGCGTATAGCACAAACCTAATCCTTTAGGCAGAGCCTGGCCTTTTTTGATCTGGTCTGTATTTGTAGACATTTCTGAGTTCAGATTTTCTACGAGAGACAAAAATAATCAAAATCAGTCCTGTGATGAGTTAAGACTGTAAAACCAACGACTGCTAAAAGGAAATATGATGTGACCCTCTGTGGCAAGAAAAATGCATGTCAGCAAAAATTGTTTGTATTTTTTACCACTGACAGACTCATAAATGCTATTACAAGTGTCTGAGAACATGGAAAGGATCCCTTTTAGAAACAGGCCCGTGTCGTTTTACCTCAGCAACTCTGAAGAAACTGTACTAAACACTATGTACAGCCAAGAAAGGTGGATGCACTCAACTCCTAAAAAACAAAAGTTTTTGGATGCATAAAAAGAATAATCAATGTTGATAGAGTCTCACATGATATGGCCTCTATTATTTGTTTAACCTACATTACAGAGTCCATAAAAATTATAAGTATCTACAGGGACAAGGGCAAGAGGCACAATAGCACCGCAACTGATGTCAGTTATATACTAACCTAGTTGATATCTTAAATTATTATTGCTATGATTTTTCACTAGTCTGATTTTTCCATACCCCCTCTGGCACTTGGTGGTGCCCTAAGCAGAGTGCATGCAGTGCATTATGGGAGCAACTATGGGAGCCCTCACAGTTATGTCAGTAACGTAAGCATGTATCTTAAGCATGCTATAAAAGCATTTATTGTTTTGTTCCTTACTGTAATACTGTCTGGTTGTATCTCTGTTGAGACTGTTGTTGATATCTCACCCTACGTAGTTAGCATACAGCTCACTGATCATTTAAAGCCAATGAGCAGGGTGTAGCACACAGAATCTTAGTAGAAGAGGACCTGTGTAGTGTCAATGAAACAAAGGTGTACGCCAGCACAGTGTCATATTGAACACCCCAGAGCTCCAACTGACTTGAATAAATATGAACCTACGAGACACTACTTCCTGCACTACCTCTACCATTCAGTATGCTGCTTGCCACTGGACTCACTTTGGACACACCTTGCACTGAGAACTGATATGTTTGACAATACCGCTACCACCCAGTATGCTGCTCACCATTTGGACTTACTTTGAAGTCCTTGGTCTTTGCACTGACACTCAGTATGCTGACCATCACTTGGACTCACTCGTA